>JAZHYW010030694.1:0-26826 GCA_037355805.1 Ixodes ricinus | reverse complement strand
AAAAAGGGAAGCGAGAGTGAAGGGGAGAGAGAGAAATGGAGAGATCGAAAGCGAGACACGGGCAGTCACTGCCATGCTTCGTGAAGCGGGAAAAAGTAGTGCCTAGGGAGACCAAAAAAAAAGAAAAGAAAAAGAAGGAAACAAGTAGTCAACCTGTTCCCGTGCACTTAGAGCCTCGGGGTGAACAGATGAGAAGAGTTGTCAGTTGTGGAGTCTAGTGGAAACAGTTTGAGATGGAAAGAGAAAGCCACAGTCATACGTTTTCATAATCACCAGATTCGAGGAAGCAGAGGAAAAGAGTTCGATCCAATGCAATTTCATATCTGGCCGCGAGGAGTTAAAGGGATACTTCAACGAAATTTGAAATATATCCGTCGTGTTCAAAAATAGGTTGGATATGATCCACAATATCCGTAAATGACAATCGCACGTTTGTACTTTGGATCCCTGGTGGCTGTATTTTTCGTTATTCGCAACTCCAACGCCCTATAGGTGGCGGGGCCGTAGTTCCAAGATGGCGGAAGGGACGGGGATAGATTCTCTGCAGGGTTTCCCGTACGCCTGCTTCGCTGACGCTGGTCAGTGCGCTAAAAATTATTTATTTGTCTGCAAACGCGAAGTGGAGGGCAGGATCATATTACAGGTGACGGAGATGTTGATGCGCGTTAGCAAAATGAGCATGCTGATATTTAAAAGTTGCAGAAACCTCGACTTGCGAAGCTTCGTGGTGGGCGAGCGCGTTTTACGCACCGGCCACGTCACTGTTTGTGGCAGAATATTTTTGAAGGTAATGAATATATCGTGTTCGCGCTTTGCCTGGCCATTGGTGCTCTAAAAAGTGAGCCGCGCACGGTGACCGTCAAGCTCCGGAAGAGCAGCGTTCACAGTATTGATGTCTTCGTGTCACAGGCTCACAACTCGCTGCTCACCGTCCCGGTTTTAATGTATTGCAACACGTGATGAAACTGCTCTGTGGTTATTGATAGGCAGTTTGTTACAGCAGGCTACCGTGCGGTGTAGCATTACAACCGGAAGCTTGCGCTGCGCTTTTGAAGCACAATTTTCAGCCCGTGCCAGGAGCGTTGCCTTGCTCACGGTAGAAAACGGTAGCCTGCTATGTTAAAACTGCCTATTACCATAATCGGCGTGTTTAGGGGTTTTATTTATTGCTCTACGAAAAATGCATATTTGAATATACCGCACTTTTTTTTACCGTGTTATTTGCAACGTTGCGGCCCCTTTCGCCAAAACTGCCCGTTCTATGCTCTCGTAACGAACAGCTGGCTAACACAGACGCGCTCAGAATGCTTCGGGCGTTTCTTTATTTACTTTGTAATTACCTGAAAGCAAGTATGCGTATTCTATCTTTTAAAAGTGCTTGGAATAAATGGTCACGCTCCTACGGCCTTGAAACGCAAACCCATTCCCGACGTGTATTGCTCGAGATATCGTTGCGCGACCAGTTTTCTCCTACTTGGGGCAAAAAATAGACTTTTCGTGGGCCGTACGCTAGAGCTCTACATTATTAGCGGGAGCGTTTGCCGTCACTTTGAGCACAGACTGAGCTGGCGACCATGCACAAGACCAGAAATCCGCATGCGATATCCGAAAAGTCCCTAATGAAATTAGACATCCCGGTCCTTCGTACAATACTGTTGCGAGGCGGAGCACAAGAATTCCTATTTTAACGCGCTCAGTGGTTTCGTTAAAACGGCTTCACGCATCAAGGCCGACAGGCCCTGCCACCTTTTTTGCGCCGCCGCCGCCGCTACCGTCCCCGTTCCTCTAGTTCTCCGCTCGTCCGCGGGAGGGCGAGCGGCGGGCTGGAGTTGCGAATAAACGGCCCACTCTGGCAAGCGCTCGGAAAAGGCCCAGCTTAGAGCACGTGACATCCAACGCAATCGTGACGTAGGTCGTCTCAAGACGAGCAAAGCTACGGCGAGACTGACGTCGAGAGGATGGCCTAGCCGTTCCAGCCACCGAAGCGGCTGCTTTTGTGCGAATTTTGAGTGACGGGTTAATCTTCTATAATCTTGTAGGGGGACAATAGCGACTTCTGCGACACACAAAAGGGATTCTCGGGAAGAGGGGAGTTCCTCCTTCCCCCTTCTCTCGTCGTGGCCGGAGGCGAGACGACCTCCGTCACTAGCTGTCAAGGTTCCTAGACGAGCATTACAAACGAGGCGTTAGCGACATCCACCAGGTGCTCTTTGCTAATCGTTTAATTGGTTTTAAAATTCGTTTTCGAGACTTTTTTAACAAGATATTGGTATATTCCATGTGATACTGCTGTTTTGAACACATATAGACAAAAAATGAGCGCCGAAATTTCATTGTAGTATCCCTTTAATGCCCTGCTTGGAATGATAAAACTACATGTTGAAAACGTGCACCGTTTTTTTTCTTCTTTTTGTTAGTCTGGTTTTGTGCAGTTTGAAGAAAACAAATATCAAGCTATTTCTCATTTATTTATTACACTAACCTGAAAAAAAAAGCCCAAGGGAGTATTTTTATTAAATCCAAGCTGTCTTTAGATGGTTTGGGTCCTCTGCTAACCCCAACTTGGGGATTGTGACAGGGTGAAAAATTGTGTGTAAAATTGTAGAGACACGAAAATGATTTTAGTTGGAATGTTTAAGTAGAACGGTCAGCTTCCCAGGTTCGTTTGTAACTAAAAATGTGTGCATCTGCAAAGGTAACTGCAGTACAAAAATATCCAAAAGACACTTAACATTGCAAGATAACAATAGATACACGAAATATTTGGTTAATAAATAATAATAAGCAGGATAGGTCACGGACAGTATAAGACGCCAAAACTATTTCGCAGAAATCTAAAACGTGAAAAATGGCCTACGAACCTCGTGTGGCAGACCATTTTTGTCTAGTTGAAACCCCGATGAATGCAAGGAAACAACAAACAAATGTAATCTGTCCTCCACACAAAAAAGGATGCTGCTGTAAAAAATAGATTATATTACGACCGATAGATTATTTCCAAGAAAACGACATAAAAAAATCACGTTCAAACGACCATGTTATCATTAATTTGTACGCACTGTCACCATCAGAAAAAAACGCTCTTCGAAGTAAAAACAAAATCGCTGACGCATCGTTTGATATTGAGTTACCCTTAAAAGTGCTTTGTCGCGAGAAATTATATCAACCAGCATAACCACTAAAACAAAAATATAAGTCGAAACGAATATTACATGACTAAATAAAAGTCAGTCGCAAAACGAGAAAAGGTAAAAATAGTACTGCGTTTTGTTGTTTTTTTACTCGAACTGGGGTCACTGTGTTGAGAGTAAAAACGGTGGCGCGTTGAGGGGAATCTAAGCCGTTTCCGACGAAGACTTTTTCGGGTTCCAGATGATGACACCGACACCCCCTGCTTGTAGTCTTTCCGTAGTTATTGAAAAAATAGATGAGACGTTCACTGGGAAGAAAAGTAATCCACACCCTTTGCGTTACACAGTACACATGACGAGACAAAGTTTGCGCGATGGAGCACTACACCAAGGAGTTCTCATTCGTAGTTTGCCGCTTTTAACTCCTTTTGGGATGCAGCCGTATTGTGGCTGATGACGACGAAGACTTTGAGGAGATCAGACAGTGGATATGGCTTTATTGATTCTTGCTTTCTTGGAGCATTTGTACACTTTGTGGTTTGTGACAAATGGAAACCTAGACACCTTTTTTTTTTCTTCAATACCCTCTGCGACTGATATGCGACGTTTAAATTCGATTGTTCAAGTCTTGTTACATGCCAACTATCTCACTCGCTCGAGCTTTATAAAGCACCGATGTATTGTTCATAAACAATACGGCGCCTTGAAAATTACATTGCGATTAAAGAGAGGAATAAAACGTGTTAATTCTTCAGTTGCCATAAAAAAATAACGGGACTATAATAATTTATACACATTATTGTATAATCCCTACTAGGTTGATATAACTTAATTAACTTTATTCAGGCTCTGAAATTTCGATCAGCGTATAAATCTAACGCATCGACACATAACCTAAAAAGTAATCCGTTTTTAATTTTTTTTAGGTCCGCTTAATCTGACAGTGTCGACATACATTTTCGCTTTATGCACCATGCTCTGGCGACTACTGTAGGAGAAATATTAAAATTCAATCGTCACCGTCCCTTTAATTTGCATTTAGCACCTGGGAAATCCCTACCCTTTCCGGTCTCCAGAACCTAAAACAAATAAAACTGTTTAAAAAAAAGAAAACAATTGTTATTAAAGTTTATAGTATATGCAGTACAATGTATATATATATATATATATATATATATATATATATATATATATATATATATATATAAAAGCTTCGAAGAAAATTAATTAAAGGGTAACTGCAAAGAAAAAAAGTGTATTTTTAAACGGCCTAATTAGGACAAGCATGTCACAAAACAATTTTTCCGCCGAAAAACAAAATTTTTACAGCAATATTTATTGCGCAGGACTGATTTTAGTTTGCGGCTATTTCACCCGTTTTGAATCGCGCGCCATAAAGTTGCTATTATACGTCACAGAGTAGCTGCTATACGTCACGAAGTGACGTATACACGAACTCATCTCTGTTACGTCACGGCGCGGTGGTGGCGCGTCGGTCGCACTTCCGGTCTGGGGCTGTGGGCGGAAGGCCCCATGTGAGGCGTGTATTCCTGCGTTGTTTTGAAAGGAATCTGACGAAAACATGCCTTTTCGTCAAACCGCCGCGACTGGGGCTGTTCCAAAAGAGTCGAGAAAGGTTTGAAGATCAGTTTTCATGTTCTCGGTTCGTCCGAGAACGTGGATATGTGCCGTAAAAATGGTAAACCAGACGCCGCCGGACCACAATTGCTTGGGCGGGAAGCACTTTGGGTTGAATTCACGGATACTTGTGGTCATCAGATTTATTTGTTTTGTTCCAACATGAACGCCGGAAAACCGTCAGGTTGTACGGCCCACCTGCGGACTACGTTCAGTGCGTCTTGAAGTTCGAACGGCCGTCTGATCGTTCGAACTGTCGTCTGCTCTTTCAAACGCTTCTGCTTGTCGTCTGCTCTTTTAGACGACACCGGCCCGTAGACCAAATGTTGACCCGGTACTTGCGATAAGAAGTAAGTGCAGGCCTCAAAAGACTTAAGTTTGAAGGTTGGTAAGCAGGCACGACGTAAACAGTAGATACAAGGAGATGTTGATTATTGTTACCAGCGGCCATCACCGACTTGTTATGCCTGATTCACTAAGTCCGATTCTGCTTGCGATTTTCAGTATCGACGTCGACCATCTCAGCTACGGTTCACGCTTTTGCAGCCCGAGCGACGTCGCGACTGAAAATTGCGAGCGAAATCTCATCATGTGAATCAGGCTTTAGCGTACATTCTGCGGCGTCCACGCGGAATGAATCGCCGCATGTCAGATTATTCACGCCAAGTTTTGCGGTGTAACGAGCCTCGTTTATTTCGCTGACGCCGCCCATGTAGTCAGACATTGCCAGGAAGACGTAAAATCAACAATTCGAAAGCGATAAAGGGCAGGGGGACTCACACTGACGCCGACAACATCGCATTCCAATGGTTTGTTTATGGGCGACGGCGAGCTTGTTGCCCACACCCCCATCGCGCATGCGCGGCGCCGGTGGCGTCCGCTAGGGCGCTCCGGGCGCTCCGGTTTGTTTGTAAACATGAGTTGGTGTATAGCAGGCACTCCGCGGGCGTCGAAAGAGCGGGAGTTTCAAATGCGGAGAGGTTGGAACTCCAACTAAATTACGTCCTGTGGCGTAAATATTGCTAGAAAAAAATTTTTTTTTCGCGGAAGATTTGCTTTGTGACATGCTTGTCCCAATTAGGCTGTTTAAAAACACATTTTTTCTTTGCAGTTACCCTTTAAGAAAAAAAAGCGAGAGATAAGTTTCGGCAAAGATCAGAAACGGCATTTTTTTAAATAACCTGTGTTCAAGAAGATATTAAAAAAATGAAAACGAAATAAAATGACACAAACTTACATCAAACACGAAACGTAGCACCTAAAAGAAGCAAGTACATTAGTTATTGCCTAAAATTTACTTTCTTTGTGTACTTTTGCGCCCTTTATAAAGGAGATGCGATAGATGGAGCATTTGTTCCCTTACCGCGCAGCCAAAGTGTGCTCGTGAATCGTGTTTGCGCTGTTCAGCTGCGGGGGCGAAATAATACTCAACATGAATCTAAACTACAACGAAACGCAGCTCACACCGAAAACATAAGCGATAATGTTTGCGAACTAGTACCCGAATTTCAAATTTTAAAGCCTTTTGCGATTCACTGCAAAGTCCCTCATTCCCGCGCGATGCCTCATAAAGAAACAAGGAAAGTATACATGCGGACATAAAGATTTGTACACGAGACGCAATCAATTGAATAAGCGCTGCAATTGTTATTGTAGTTTCAATCTCGAATTAGGAAAAAAAGAACGGCTCGGAAGCTACAGTAGACGGTGAGGCACCGCGTAAAATATTATGCGTGCAAAAACACTTCAAATCCGTAGTAAGGTGGGCAAGTTGGTAAACGTTGAACCTAATGAAAAATCGCGCACAAAGAGCCAAGGACAAGAGGAAGAGCAAAGAACACAGGCCTGTGAACTGTGTACTTTGTTTCTTACAGTACACAGGAAGAACAAAGGACACAGGTCTGTGTACTGTGTTTCTTCCTTCTTTGTACTTGTTTCTTTGTGCGTGATATTTTAATATGTTCATATTCGTAATAATTAATATTCGCACTCCGTGCATAAAGCACGGCAATACTTATAAGAATTACCGGTTTTTTTGCCGTGCTCCGAAAACAAACTGCAACAACAGCACCGGGCGCGCTGCATGCAACCTCCGCTGCACGTAGACTGCTACACAGTCACACTGAGCGCAACGGGTAATGTGACGTCACGTGACGTGATGGCATTCCTTGCCGTGACGTCGCGATTCCACATCATAGTCTCACGTGCCGTCACGCGACACCATGACGTTTAGCGAAAAACTCTTCCCGTTACATACAGGAGAAGCGGAACCTGGAACACAGCCAACACCACGTAGAGTAATCAGAGACCGTGCCCTCGCCTCTCGACGTCATCACGGAAGAGATGGAGCCCGTACACGAACTGGACTGCGCGTCAGTATCCAGCTGAGCCCATTGTCCAATGTGTGCGACGAGCTCGGGCCCGATTGCTGGCTCGGCGCCATCCGACTCTAATAGCGTTACGTGGTGGTAGAGGAAGCCGTTCGTGGGCTCTGATTCTTTTAAGCGGTGTTGACCCAGCTACATGAGCGATCGTTCGTATATAAGTGCACTAGCTCGGGCACTTTCGTAAAAAAAAAAAGAAAAAAAAGAAACAGGGTTACAAAACACAAGTTTTCATCTGGGTGTAACAAAGTGGAAGCGGATTAAAAACACGTACACATTCAAGTAGAGATTGAATCCACATTGTTTCCAGCTCCTTCGATACGACCCGTCTGACCGGGGTGTGGAAACAACGCGGAGGCGTGCCACACTCGCAAAACATACGTACAAAAAGAAAGAAAAAAGTCGTCAAACTCTCTTCCGAGCCACTGGTTAGCTAGATCTTCCGTGGCGCTGATCGAGCGTTAAACGCCCGACACCGCGAACACGAACCCACCGGTATTCATCCTTCTTCCGGCGAAGACAAACAGAACGCGGAACAAATATCTAGCGACCACAAATAAAACCACAAAATATCGAGAAAAAAAAAACGCGAACAAAGCAAACATTTAGGAACGTGAGGCAAACCCTGCGGCATCAATCTAATCTCGTCTCCCCTTCCTTCTCGCTTCTCTTCTTTCTTTTTCTCAAAAAGATAAACCAAACCAGCTATTCTGCTCACAAATAAACAGCAAAAAGTAAGTGGAACTCCCCTATACCGGTTAACCGCCAAAAAACTTTCTCCCACGCGCAGCCACCGAAAATGTGTGGGTTCCTACATCATATCATTACAGAAACAGTTGCACTTTACTGGTTCACAAAACCCAGTTTTTTTTTTCTTTTTTATAACTGATAGTTGCATTTCGTCAAAATAGTAGGGCATTAAGATCAACAGTTTTTAGAAGAGTTACCTAAAGCAGAAACACACCTACGGTAATTTTCAGTCTCAAGTGAACTCGTATCGAGCGAAAGTTTCACGCTATGCTTGTTCGTTCTTAATTACACGGTCCGTGAACACAACAAATTGAATTCAGCTCGGTTCCATGCAAAGCGTCGGTTTTATTTATAAAGGTAATAGGAACGCATTCTTTACTGAGCTAATTATAAACATTACGTTAATTAATTTGAATTGAGCGGGATCGATGCCAATTAAAGCGAGTCAATATTTGCACGAAAGGCACGACGAAATCCGACAACAAACGAAAGCCGATTGTGCTCGCTGGTCCACTTCTAATTACCAATGTTCAATGACGAGGCTTCCTATAAAAATATTAAAAAAACGAACCCAGTTTGTCTGAACGTGGTTACATGGGAAGTAAATATAAACTTCATACAAATCCTTCACTGGCAAAACTCAACTTTTATCATTTACGCATGATTTACACTTAGATCTCGGCAGAGAGTCTAAGGTACACTTGTATTTTTTTACTTTTCCAAAGCATTCGATAAAGTTTTCACTAGCTGCTACTGCGCTTAACCATTTGAATTGCTTGAGATACAACCAGGGTATATCTTAGAAATAAAGAAATAAAAATCAGAAATGTTAAGGTATGCAGGAAAAAAAAAAGAGAAAAAGCTCTTCAGGAATTTCAAAAGTACAAACAATACAATGACACGGACAGAGCAAAAAGAGCTCGCTTTGAGCTATCCTAAAATCGCTCAAAGTAAAACTTTTCCGAAGGTCTAAAGTATCAGGTAACGGTCGCCTGAAACGAGCAATCTGCTTCTGATAACAACACCAAAGATTACAGAGCGTGGTGAAACATTAAGCTACTTCAAACATAAGCTTTCGTTTCAAAATCCTACGCTCGAACAAATGAGTGGTAGCGTCGATCGGGGATGTCAATTTCAAGCTGTGAGTTATAGATTCATCATTGTAAGGAGCTCTTTAACAAAAAAAATATTATCCACATGTTTTTGTTTTTTCGAATTTGGTAAAGAACTCACCGGTTTGACTTTCGTCGACGTCTGAAGAAAAGTTGGAATCGGCTAACGATTAATTACAACCATGAGATCCGTGCTTCGAATTCCGCATGGAAATGAGTTCAAAGCCAAACTTGGCACTCAGCATTTGAACCAAGGATACTGCAGTGACTCGTGTTGTGCAGGCTGTCTGTTGTATGATGTATAAGAAGTGTGACCCCGGCTTAAATCTGAACTATGAAAAGCTAAAAAATATTGTATGTGAATTTAAAGCTCTTTAGCCTTGAACGGATGAACAAATAAATGGGCCGTGAAGCTCCAAGAAACTCTTTCGCTAAATGTCAGAAGTGCTGCCGCTTCAAAGCGAGTTGACGCCAAAACCGCCTTGAAAGTTTGTCTGTGCTTGTATGTGTTCAATATTTTATTGCCTCGAATGAGCAAGTTTGGGAAATATAATCCTCAAAATAATCCTTTCAGAGACCCAAATACTGTCATATTCAAAATGTCTTGTGGTAAATCTATCTACTACCGATAGTTGTACACTAATATTTCGTTAATATAGACATCCGCGTTCCCTGAACAATCCTCTATAATGTGAATATTCTTTAATAACCCGACAAGAATTGCTGTATTTACCCAGTTCGACTCATAAAATTTTATTATTTAGTGGGATGTTTATTTTAATCGAGTTCTTATTAAAGATACTTAACTGAACAGGTAAAACAGTACTCCGCACAAATGCCTGTATCTTTCAAAGAGCGTGGATAATCGAAAGCACACTTTTTAATTTCGTTATCTTATCATAAATAACATCAGTACCTTAAAAAGTACAACACTGATCTTCTGTCGCCAGTACGGCCCAGGCGGACACATTTACTAAAATTGGGAAACAAAGTGAAAATTCGCTTCATAAACCGCTTGTGCTTCTCCGTAAGAAAAACTTAAAACAAGCATAATTTAAACCCTGTGATCGAAGTATACACAGTTACGCAAATGAATATTTATTTGAATGAATATAAACAAGCTTTGTAAAAATAAAAACAAACGTTAAGGAGAAATGGTTTCTGCAACATTGAGTTGGAAGAACGCCAGTTGAAGAATGCCTCAACCGCGTTCGTAATGCAATAAAACAAAAAAAGTTAACCTTTTAGAGTTTACATAACACCTGAAAGGTTGAACATCTCAGGGCTCGTTCACACACCTGCAACCGAGTACGACTGAGAGAGACAAGACCGGTTTTTAAGCCTATTGCGACGTCTTCGGACCGGATGCGATGCTGCGGAGCTGGTCCTAAGACGTCGTAAGAGGCTTAAAAACCGGTCTTGTCCCTCTCGGTGGTACTCGGTTGCACGTGTGTGAACGGGCCTTTTTTACGCTTACAACATAGTTACAACGTTGTTACGAAAACAAAACAAAAGAAAAAGATCGCATATAACAAAACCCTAAAACATGGTGGCATGCACCGGAAACTAATTAGGCGTAATTCAATTTAGAAAAATCTCGTATCAACGCATACTCACACACATCCGGGTATCCCCTGTAAAAACTCAGTAAAAACACGTACTGCCAAAACAATAGGAAAACGGGCTCGTTATCGCTTCTCCGCATTTTATGAAACGCCCGGGGCCGCTGAGGGTGCAGCGAGATGCCACTAATTGTTTAACTTAGCCACACTAAATACAAACAAATTTGACACCCCCACCCTTTTCGCCCGTCTTCACAGACTATAAAAAAATAATAGTATAAAACTAACTTTGTTTCAAGGGTCGCTCGAACGATTTGGCGGTTTAGCTCGAGGGAAAAAGACGCAAAACAGACAACAACTATGTTTCGTTTTATACTTTAAAACGTGAACTGTAGTAGAGGCTACAAGCTCGAGCGGCTTGTCTTTTGGGGGGTATGTGTCGCTTCAAACCGGACCACACATGACTTCGCGCACCACACACCAAGCCGCGAGACGCACGCGGACAAGAATATCCAGCGTCTAGAAATTATGAAATTCTTGTCCCCGTTTTACATCGCTTTTTTCCTCTAACCTTTCCTCCGTTATCCCGTTTCAATTGGCGATAACGGTATCTCTAATCGGAAGGTGGCCAGTCAGTAACAATAAAACTGTCATCAAAAATCATAAATTTTTCTCGACCGTTTCGTTTTTCACCTTTTTTCTCGATCCACTATTTTGTATAGACGCTTTCACGCAGCTGTGCATGGGCGTCGCCATGACCGGCCTTCAGTTTTTGTTTCCTCTTATTCCGTCTCGCTTCACTTCATCATTGCCCCTTTAGGGGTATTCACACGAGGAGAAATCCCGGGATTTCTCCACGGGACGCGCATCCTGCGACGAAAACGTCAGGCTTTACGATGTGCAAAATCCTCGCGTTTTCGTCTCATGATGCGCGCGCGCCGGGAGAAATCCCGGGATTTCTTCCTCGTGTGAACACCCTTTTAGGTGCTATACTCTCAACCTTCTGCCCAGCGTAGGCATTTGTGGAGGCTCGCCAACGACCGCTTCAGAGGTTGGCATCTTGGTAAGACAAGAGAAGGTTGGAAATGGCTTCTGTAATCTGGCGAGTGTTTCAAGTGTCTATAAGCATTCATTTTTTCTAAGTATAAGTATGTATAACGTACGAGCTAAAAATACGTAAAAATATCTTTGTCTTGTAGACCGCGTATTGTAAACAATGCTAGCGCCTGTATCATTGAGTAACTTCGTAGTCTTTTTGTTAGAATCTATTCCTTGAGTGTTACGGCGAATGGCTGCAGAGCCTCTTCCTCAATGCCGTAACATTCAAAGTGCTTTTGCGCTATGTAGATGACTGCTTCGGCATACTTCGAAAGTGCGAAGTCGATAGATTCCTCTCGCACCTGAACATCATCGAACCGACCGTTCAGTTCACCGTGGAGCGTGAAAAGGACGATACCCTACCTTTTCTTGGCGTGCCTGTGACAAGGGAACATGAAGAGTCAAAGTTTTTCTGTACACAAAAAAAAAACATGCAAACTGGACAGTATCTCCAGTTTGATTCCAATCACCCAGCCTGTTGAAAAACTTCGGCAGTCAGGTTGTCTAGGGCGAAGAATATACGCTCGCCTGAAATGGGCAGAAGAAAGGAAGAGCAAACCCTCTGTGGTGATTTAAAAACGAAACAGGTGTACTATGCTGATTAAATTTCCGTAGAATAATTGGGTTTGTGTGGATATTTATACAGCGTGTAGTAGGTCAGCCATTTCAAGGTTGCGACGAGTCACTCGCTGTAGATGAGAAATTTAGCCAGTGCAGTACAACCGCTAGCCTGGGGCCTTTAACGGGCACCCCGCAGTAGTGATACACAACCGCACGCCGGTACGATGCTAATCCAGATCGAAACGGGCAGGGTGGAGATTGAACCCAGGATCTCTGGGTTCTGCAGCGCGAGCTTTCGCTCCACGTGCACCGAGCTGGTGTGCGCTCTAGCCCACTAGGCCACCAATCCCCCGATTCGCGTAGAACTACATTAGGGTGGCACAAAGAATGAGAGGGAGAGGGGGGGGGTAACGCTTCGCCGAGTCGCGCTTGAGAGTTGTGTGAACTGCGCGCGCCGCAGAGGACGTGAGCTCCGGCCTCTCGGCCGCTGTCCAGAGCGATGAGAGAAGATTGTGGAATCACGGCTGCCTGAGCGGCGTTTACTGCCGTTTCAATAGGGAGTTTTTCGTAGATCGTTTTCGCCGTCCCGCAACGCTTTCCGCAACCCGCTACGATACCCGGAACTATACAGCCAAGGCCATGGGCGTGTAGGCACGGTACCGGCTCCTTCGTTGCCGAGGGCTTAGCGGAGGGGGAAACGCGGTCTATGAAAACTCCTTAATAAGACAAAAAGCCAGCAGATAAGAAATTGATGCAGACACCACTATTGTTGGTTGTCTATAAATTGCGATAGCATTCGTCCAGGACATGGGATCTCCAACTTTTTGGTTAAGGGGCCGGATTGGGGGTCGGTCGCATTCTCGAGGGCCGGAATATAAATATGGAAAGTTCAATAATCATAATATTATTAATAATAAAAAAACACTCAACAAAAGAGTTTTCACCTTTTTTTGCTGTCTTTATGTGCGCGTAATGAGCGTAGCGGAGCCGTTTTTTTTTGTTTTTTTTACACGAGCATATTAAGGCGAAAGTCTTATATGTCTTATCGTTCATTCAAAGTCGAGCGAAAACACGTCGGAGACACGAAAGGTACCAAAACGAATACGTGACCATTGAGGCGAATTAGAGGCAATGAAATTAAGAAGGATGACAAAGCGAATTAAGAGGAATCAAAGTGAATTAAGAGGAATTAAAGTGAATTAAGAGTAATTAAAGAGAAGTATGAGTAATCGATGGTAATTAAGGACTATAAAGCGAAATAATAGGAATCAAATTGAATTAAGAGGAAATAAAGTGAATTAAAAGGAATGAAAAGAAGAGCAATCAACGCTAATTAAGAGGGACGACAAAGCTAATTAAAAGAAATTCAAGTAAATTAAGAGGAACTAAAGTGAATTAAGAAGATGTTTCAAAACATTAAGTGGAAGTGGATGACTAAGCGAATTAAGATGATGACTCAGCACATTGAGAAGGATGACTGAGAATATTGAGAAGGATGGCTCAGCACATTGAGAGGGATGACTCAGCAAATAAAGCTAGCTAATTAAATTGGCTAATTAGTGTAGCTAATTAGTACGGATGAAAAAAGAAAACGTGAAACAAAGTAAAACTTGTGTCTGTCTTTAATGCACCGCGACTTGTGCTTTCGCCTTCAAGTCGTCTTAGGGATAACATAAGAGACCCTGTGAATTTTTTTCGTCGGTAGCAGCAGGCTTGCTGGGAGCGGGCCGCGGGGAAGGCGTCACTGGAAGGATTGCGGCCAGCCGCAGGCCGTTTGGAAGGCCTTCAAGGGCCGCATCTGGCATTCGGGCCGCGGTTTGGAGACGCCTGGTCTAGGACAACCTCAAGGATGACGCCTAGGACGATGTCCTAGAGGACGACATTAAAGACGACGTCAGGACGACTTCTAGGGCGATCTCAAGAGCGACCCTTAGGGCGACGTCGAGGACTACATCTAGAACGACCTTTGTGACGACCTCTTAAACGACCTCAAGGGTGGCGTCGAGGACAATGACGTTCGATGTCATTGTCGTCCTGGAGGACGACGTCTAAAATGACCTCTAGGAAAACCTTTAGGGTGACCTGTAGGATGACCTCAAGACGGCTTCAAGGACGACGTCAAAAACGACGTCTAGGACGACCTCATGGATGACCTCTAGGACGACGTCAAGGTCGTCAGGTACTTCAAAAAGGGTGCGAATGTGAAGGAGTGTTAAAATGTGAGCTGAAATGGTCTACTGTGTATACCTTCTACCCATTACGAGGCCTGAAAATCCAAGAAATTCGGGGGGGGGGGGGTGGAGCGGTAGCTTAAGAATACTATCGCATTAAAAGGACACGCGTGCGCACTGCATGGTTCTCGCAAGTTCTCGGCGTTATCTGTGTGACATCACTTCCATGATCAAGTTTTTATGACATCGATCTCCCAACTTTGCACGCCATTCCAAGTGCGGAGAAGGACGTAGTTTTACGTCAAAAACGAGAACACGAGCACCTTCATCCAGGGCGTGGTAAGTTGTCAAGCTCCAGGTTAATGACACCAGTAGCAACAAGCAGGTACGAAGCCTCGCTCAACCTCGCGCATCTCCGTACCCAATACACCAATGGAACAAGCGAAGCGCTGGCATGCGAGCTAACCAAAAAAAGAATCAACGTGGTCCTCCAGCCGATGTCCACGCTTGGACGGCTTATGCCCCGTCCAAAACTCCAAAAGGACGGCTCATGCCCCATCCGTTATTTTTAAGGCGAAAGCCTTACTTGTCCCATTGAGCGAAAGATCAAAGTTAATGGCCACTAAAACGCGATGCGCGACACGCGCCGCTCAATGGGCGACTCTACTTGTCTCAATACCTTGGCGTCGTCCTTGCGGTCGTCCTAGAAATCGTCCTAGACCTCTAGGACGACTTCACTTGTCACATTACCTAAAAAACAAGCGGCGTCGGCGTTGTTATGCCAGAAAGATGGCCATAAAAATACGTCATCAAGCATCATCAGCGTGATGTCATAAAACGTCTTCACACGTCATCAGCCTGATGTCACAGCCGGAGCGCCGTGTGCAAAAGGGTGCACTTCGGACATCATCTCTGCTCGTTGTGGGTTTCGTGCGATGGACTGTGAAGCGATCGCGTCTACATATACGGCCTCAACATCGGCAGCAGCGTCTACATCAACGGCGGCTTCCGCAGGCAAACGTGGCCTACCACGCAAACACGCCACAGCCCCCTTAAGTGTCCTCTTCCAGGCGTCGTTCTCGACATCGTTCTAGACGTTGTCATACAGGCTTCGTTCTCGACGTCGTCCAAGACGTTGTCCTTGAGGTCGTCCTAGAAGTCGCCCTTAACATAAAAAGTCGTCCTAGAAGTCGCCCTTGACATTCTTAAACGACGTCCAAGAGATCGTCCTAGACGTCGTTCTTGACGTGGTTTAAGATGTCGTCCTTGACGTGGTCCTATAGGTCGTCCTAGATGTCGTCCTCTAGGTGTCGTTCTCGACGTCGTCCTAGAAGTCCTCCTAGACACCGTCCTTGATTTTCTTTCGCCTTCCTACACATAGCAGTCTCAAGTGTACTCGTGTAATTTTTTTTCTAGCAAGAGAGGTTTTTCTTAAATGTTTATATTCAGGCGTTTGGTCAGCACTTTAAGGTTGGTTCACACGCTTTCAACTGCTTATGACTAACTTCGCTGAAACCGCTTTCTAAGCCGCTTGTGACTTCTTCCAACCGCAAGTTTGACTGCGGCTTACTTTTTTCACCCGATTGAACTCACTACTATACTGGGCGACAACTTTTCTTGGCAATGCAGTGGAGGGTACAGGCACGCGTTTTTTATCCCATTTTAGCGCAGGCTAAGGCTGTGCGCGGGCTCTCCTCAACCTTTACTGCATCGCCAAGAAAAGTTGGCGCAGAGTTTAACGTTCCCGGCGTGTCAAGCCGAACTAGAAATAGTGATTTTAGTTTCGCAGTTTCGTGGGGGGGGGGGGGGGGGAGTAAATGTAAAGACGCTGGCAATAGCAAAAGGCAATAATAGAAAGCCGTCCCTAGTTTTGTTAGACAAGAAGCGTCAGTGGAAGTCGTTGAAACGATCCCCAATTCAGTTCCTTGTCATGCACACCTTTTTTGTATTTTTGCTTTTGTTTGTGTAATTTTTGTTCTATTTTCAAGACCAAAAAAAAAAGTGGGGCAAACGTATAACAAGCGGCATCCTTTCTTTATTACCCAGGATGAAAGGAGAAATTCCTTCCAACGAGGAAGAGCACTCTAGTCGACCACTCAAGTTTCACGCTAAGGATGAGGGAACGAGTCTAGAGAGAAAAACAAAATGGTCCTTACGAGGCAGAAGAAAAAATAGGGGTGTAGAAAAAGAGGTATGCACAATAAAAAAGGGAAGAAAACTAAATATATATATATATATAAAGAGAAAGGCGTTCATCTCGTGTTCTTGCTCGACACTCGTCCCAATTAGCGCGATCATATTACGAGTGTAATTAGAAGCGCGTGACAAAAAAACAACAACTACAAAGAAAGCAAACAATGAGATATAAAAGAAGAACGATCTTGCGCGCACGCTTGTTCATTTATTAGGCAGCCATTACCTTGATTATAAAATAAATGAGTCGTCGCTCTCGCGCCACCACGAAACTCGATTGCCCAAGAATGAAGGATGTGTCAATGGACAGTCTGAATGTGGTTATAATGACTTCACTTTAATGTGGCGAGTAGCTACGAGGGCGTAACTATTTATAGACCCAAATTCAGAAGCATTGATCGTAAATTTTATAACGCGGGCGTCCTTTAGAATTTGAGTTTTGCACCGCGCAAGGTTCGGACAAATCAAGAGACAGGTTCTTGTCACTTAGTCGTATATTTGCGTTCCTGCGCAAAACTAATAATATAATAAAAGTTATGAATTATAATCTACCCGTGTTCTTTAGACCGATGAAGCACATACAATATTTACAATCTAGTTATTTCAGTAAGGTTTTGTTTACCAATATTTACAGTTTTTTGCGCGCGTTTATTGGGCCCGCAATCAATTCCAGTTCGCCTTATATTTGCATAAGAAATAACTTACTAGAAGAAAAGACCTAGCTGTTGCAGTGTGAAAGTGAGCCTTACCAATTGCTACGTGGGGAGGGGGGGGGGCGTAAACATTGTTTCTAAGACAAGTCATACGAACATTGAAGACGGGTTATCGGAAGCAAAATTATGGCATCACATGCTACTTTGAATATGCTAAGATATGTTCAACTGTACCCTGAATCTAAAAAAATATCCAACAATCTTTTGGGTACCACTTACTCCTACCCGACTTTGCGATATTAAAATAAAAATATAAGCTTCGAAGAAATCTTTTTGCCTGTGTAATTCCACACTTTTTGTAATGTTGCAGGCCAAAAACAAAAAGCTTATTACTCGTTTTACGTTTTTGCAATAGGGGCATTCAGAAACGCATCAAAGACTTAGCACTTCTTTAAGGCTCATTGTGCGCACTATTTCATTCGGCATAATCTTTTTTTTTCTTTTCTTTTGGGTTGGAAACAAATCACGAGCAATTCAAGGCATGATTCCGGTGAGGTATGTTCAGCATAGTTGTAAACCCGAGACTGGGGATACGGACCAGTCTCGGGCTTACAACTATGCTCAATTTACACCAGCTGGCCTGCACCCTCCCATTGCTTCATTAGAAGATATGTTCGTTATGAACACACGCAAAAAACTAAAATAATACAAATAAAAATAAAAAACGTACAAAACAAACAAATCTAAAAAACGAGAAATTAAAGTAACCGGTAAAAAATGAAAGGGTATAAAAAAGAGGGAGCTTTTCTTTTCCTCAACCGAATGAGTACTTCGATCACATTTCGCTCGGTCGCACTCTTGCGCGAGTTGGGCTTCTCCGCAGTAGGATTCATTTTGAGGAAAAGCCGACCTCTTCGGCCCAATAACTGCGGGGATGCGGGCGAGCACTCACATTTCAAACATCCGTAGAGTCGGATGAAGGCGTTGGCAATTCAGATTACACTGACAATTACTTGGACATCACGTAGACAGTACTCCGCGTTCGCCCACGGTATGCAATTATGTCACCAAATTCCGCGGTTTAATGAAGTGCTTCGAGCAACGTCTATCAACCATCGTGGACTTTCGTAACCCGATCGAATGCCTCCCGGTGCACGAACAAAACTAAATGAAGATGGCAATTAGACCGATTTTACCCAGCATCCCGCGCAAGTGTGAGGCCGCCATAACTTCAGAACACAGGAGGCAGATGACGGTGCACGAAACGGTTCGTGCCGTCTCGTCTTCCGTGCATGCAGAGACGCATCAAAATTGTTGCACGTGCACAAACACAAATATTTCCTCAATGCATCGCGGCCGCGGCGTCGTTGCCAAACTGGCGGGGGAGATCTTCGTTAGATCAGCCTAAAGGAAACAGAGATTGATTCTAGCGTAGTTTTATCCCGTGAATCTGAATATTACGTTCGTTTTCCTCAAAGATGTAACTAAATTCTAGAAAACACGAAAAAATCTTCGACCAGTCGTTACGTCATAAGAGAATATTTCGGCTGCCAAGCGAGTGTCGCTCGCCGGGGTAGCGCCTGCAGTAGACCTTTTGCTAAATTACCTAAGCACCAAGGAGCATGCTGCGTGTGTAGTTAGACGCGCTGCGCGTGCTGACGGCATTCAACAGTAGTAACTCTTCTAAAGCAAATGCCTAATACCCCTGTCAGACGGGCTAGTTTAGTGTCACTACAAGCGAGTGCACTTCGCCCATAGTGTCATTTCTGTAGTGTGCCACACGGCTCCTTCCTGAGGAACTCACTTGGATCGGAGTGCGTTTGACGAACTCACTTCGCTCGATCGAGCGCGTGGCATCAATAGGAGTGTTTCAACAGTAAAACATAACAACACAGAAACCAAAAGCGTGGCGTAAGTTTTATTTTATAAAGAAAAAGAAATTCGTGAAAGCGACGACATGTAGAAGAGTGGCATTGCAAAAAAATTGTGGGGTGGACTTGCAGTTTAGGCTGATCTGAATCAAGATTAGCGCAGCGGTGAATTGATAAAAGACGACGACAAAGTCAGTCATTCATGCGTGGCTATCTTGGTTAGCATAAGGTTAGCAGAGAATGATAGAGCCTACATTTGTTTCAGCATGTAACTATTCGAGACAACACAATAACTATGATCTGATTAGGCAGTGCAGGGCCTCCTCGTAGACTTCCATGGAACGAAGCGGTACGCCAAAGTTGGATATACTTCGTTTTTTATCTTGGCTTGCGATGATCGATCAGAATCATCCAATTGGCGTAAAAATCGTTCATTAATGTAACGTTGTTTTAGAGCACAGCTCCTAGGCACCCGTTTCTGAGTTAAGCGGCGTCGGCGTAACCGCGCGTTGCTTTAAGGTCTGTTTCCCAAAATGACGTCACACGTGACGTCACGTGTGTCGTCAAGTGTGACGTCACGAGGGTAAAATTTTCCCGCTAAATTCTGCGGTAAAAGTTATTGCTGAGTTTGGCGAAAATATTTCCGCTAAATATAGAGGATAAATTTTACCCGTGTGATGTCACGTGACGTCGCACTTAAAATTTCAGATGACGTGTCATGTGACGTCACACGTCAATTCAGCGGGAAAATTTCCCGGTTAAATTTAGCGGGAAATTCAGCAAAATCTTTACGCTAAGTAGGATGGGAACAGGAGAGGAGGATGGGAGGGTACGTTGGGGGAGCAGCTGGCATACCCTCCCCTTCGTACCCTCCCCCTGCTCCTCAAGAGCTGCGCTCCAATTCGGCATTACAGAGAATTGTAAACGTTTAATTTTTTTAACGTGTCTTTATTAAAGGGTATCGGTGGCCGAGTGGGCTAGCGTCCACCAGATCGGAGTACGTGGAGAAAAAGCTCGCGCTAGAGAACCCAGTGATCCTGAGCTCAATACCCAGCCCTGCCCGAAGAACACACTTCCCATGAAGTGAGTTCGGGGAGCACACTACGCTCGCTCCGGTAGACCGAGTGTGTAATCTCGATAGCAGTGTTCATGGAGTAAAAATAATAGAAGAAATTAACGCTGCGTAAAATTAGTATTGTTTTGATAGGAGTAATATAGAGGCGCACTTGTTTTCTGTTGGCAGGAAAGTAGTGCATTGTAGAAAAACAAGCGGCTAATCTAGTTTCCAGCCTTGGCCCCTGCGCGACGGCCAGCGACGGCCAGGAGGCACCTGCAAGACTCCACCAGGAATCTGAAGGTGGCAGGAGAGACGCGAAAGGCTTGCTTGAAATGGAACTCGCCCAAATGGAGCAAGGTGTCTTCGAACCACCGTTCGTTTTTCTGGAAACTCCACCGTTCTCGACTGATCACGGGTAGGTTGTCGGTCATGAGAGCGGCTATGGTGAAGGCATTGGCCTGCAGCTGCTGATCGATGTCACTTGAAATTCTTGCCTGTGCGTCGGCATCCAGGTCCAGCTGCCTCTCATCTGAAAGGCGTTGGGCTTTCACGGAGAATAGTGCCCCAACCACGCGCATCCACTGTCCAACATCGCGGATATCGCCCTCCAGCTCGTCCTCCACACACTCCATGATGTTTCGTTGTGGCGAGTGGCGAGTGGGCTCGCGCACACCAGCTCGGAGCACGCGGAGCGAAAGCTCGCGCTGCAGAACCCAGGAATCCTGGTTTCAATCCATACTTCTGCTCATTTCGATCTATACTCCGTTTCACCTTATGTTGTACCGCAGACAAGGCTAGAAGCGCGAGCTCATAGCGTTGGGAGCTACTCTTAACGCACGAGAGCTTGTGCCGCCGAGATGTGCCCTAGAGCAAGGAGCTCGCGCTTGTAGCCTTCTGCGGTACATAATAAGGTGAAACAGAGTATAGATGAGCATCGTACCGGCGTGCGGACGTGTATCACTGGCTTGTAATGGCTGATCGTAATGATCAAATTGGATTTAAATTTGAATTAAAGCTCGTGACTTAGCGCAACAATGTGTGGTAACGTGTTTCTAATCAAGGCGACGAAGTTATTTATGAAAAAATGCGTATGCACTGTAATATTTTGCGTGCCCATTACTTACCCATCGTTATTGCCGTCATTTTGGAGTGACACTAAGTTTTCCCGTGTAGCACCAACACACTTGGAGTGTGTTTCGACGGGTTGAAGTGCACTCGCTTGTAGTGACACTAAACTAGCCCGTCTGACAGGGGTATAAAACTAATTGCACATGGCACGCGCGTAAATCAGCGCTTTATTTTGGGTATTTACTGAATTTTTTTATACGGAAAAGGCGACCGCGTGTGGCACGTGTGCATACATTCCCAGCATTTTCCTCGATTCTTAGGTAATTTACCAGTAGGTCTATTGCAAGCTTGCCAGCTCTATTTCCTCGCACTAACACTACCGTGACATCTTTTTATGGCACTTTTTATTAATACAGCAAGAGTGCGCGTGCATAGCTCTGATATGCGCTAAAGATGCGCGAGAGCGCTGGTTCCGAAAACTCATTTTATGTCGACAAGCTCCGGAAAGGAGGGTGCTTCAACGGTACTTTGACAGTTATTATCCGCAAACTCCATGGACCAATTAAAAAAAAAAAACATCGACATTCAAGATCGGGGCGGACAAATGAAGACGATTTAAGAGTTTTTCTTAAAATACGTAACCGCTTCAACTTTTTTAAGGCCCATTCACACTATTCGTGTCTCATGCGGAAAGATACAGTGTTTTTCGCAGTTTGTCGTAGACACGATGACACAAGCGGCTGCGGACAAACCTCAGGCAAGTTTTTACGCACGTTTTTTGCATACGTTTGGGTGTTTCGAACATGCCTGCAGGCAGTTTGTTTATGACCAATGTCACAAGACCATCATACAAGGAAGGCCTCAGACAATGTTAGCAGACCTGTTTTTTTTTTCGTATCGTGTATTTACAGTAATACCGCGACTGAGTGTTACTTCGATACATCGTAGCCGTGGCGGAGTAACCAAACGGGACTGTTATTTATTTCAGCTAATATTTAACTTTGCCCTTATCAGTAACTGCGCCAAAATTATAAGAAAAAAGATACGGCGTTTTATGAGACGCACGCAGTTGTAATCAATGCGTATATTAGTAAAAATTTATAAAATCAAGATCTTTCTAACTGTTTTTTTTAACTAAAATCACCAGCATTTGCGAAAGAGTCACTGTTATGAATCGTCGCTTTTAAAAACAAATGCAAAATTTTATATACACTCGCTTGGTTTTTGTTTTCACCCCTTGGGCTTCACAATTCCACTTTCTCTCAGCTGACAACAGCTCGCTAGTCGGAGGATTATTGAAGTTCGAAATAAGATGTAAAACAAATTAGTGTCTTCGGAGTTCTTGAATGGGGAACAGCGCGCAAGCTACGCAAGCACAGCAGATTCTAGCTTCAATTTTTGATGAACGGGGACACGTACAAAATCTCAAACGTACACTCAGAGTAGCATTAAACTTATGTGCAAGTGCAAACCAATACTGAAAAAGAAAATCAAACAACTGACAAAAAAACGCAAAATAAAAATAATCACTAAAAAAAGCAAACTAAGCAACAAAAAAAAGGGGGAGGGGAACTCATTCAAACGTCATTGCGAATTCCTAGCACGAACTTCACTCGAAACCAAGCCAAGGAAATGTCTAACATTCTTAGAAACCCCGCCTCTTCATTTTTATTCCATCATTTTTTTTGTATTAAACTTCGCTATTTTTTTCATGAAAGTGTCCTCGATCATTCTAAATATTCATCAGTTTCATTTTTGGCTACACTATTTCGTCTTTTATCACTCAGTCCTCGCGAGATTCATGAGATGAACCAAATAACCTCGCTTTCCGACTTTAGCGGCACTGTGTATTCGCCTACACGCACATGAGAGAAGACAAGCGAAGGCTAAATTTGCTAACAGCTTAAAAACACTACGAAAAAAAATTCAAAATTTTTCTACAAGAAAAATGAAGGTAGATAGTTTACTCATAGACGGAATTCAGATAAAGTTCATTGCCCGTTCTAAGCCTTGCCCAAAGATCAGTGGCCCCGCCATTACTACTGGAATGGCTTGGCTGCTCGGCCGAACACACGCCCGCAGGCCTAGCGTCTCCCTGCCTCGACTTCCACCGCGTCTAATCTGACATTGTCTGCTTGTCGTGCGAGCAGACGCGCGGCAGGCTCCGGCATCATCTGTCATTCCACTACCGCCTATCGTCGTCTGAAATGCCCGTAAGACGCGGACATAAAAGCTGCACGTCGGCGTTCGTATTCGCCTTCGTCCTTCTGCTGTTCCGCTCCCGTCTAAACATTTATATAGCACCCGCAAGGCGTGATAATGAAAGACGCGGTCGCCAAAATTGAAAAAGTAGAGCGGAAGAAAACGGCTGAGAGGAGAGCCAGGTGACAGGTGCTCCCGCTGCGGCGAGACGCCAAAACACACTTCTCCCGAGCGATGGAATGTCCGCTCGTGCTCCTCGCGTTCCTCGCGCTACCGCTTCTTTTCTCGTCGGGTTTGAAAACCATGTTTCGGATCCCCGCCACTGCAAGATTTGTGCGCTGACGACTGGTTCCAGTTAGTTCACCGAGAAATGCTCTGTGCTACCAGATCCCCGCGCTCCAAATCTGCGACCGGTCACTCTATGGCTCCGTCGTCGAACTGCCAGGTTTTGTGAGTACAGATGAGGCTATGGTCTAGCACATTTTGGCACACAGCTATGTACGAGCTATGGTCCAGTACAAGCATCTGCCTGCAGTCTGGCGATGTGCGGTAGAAAGCGACCAGGAGTACTAAAAATGTAAACAAAATCACTATGCTGTCCTTTCAGCTTTTCTGTTCTTGTAGCTATTTTGTTTTCGCATGGCATCCGCAAGCAAGGTCGGTGAGTGCCATGACGTACAAGTAACCCGCGACCTAACGATATTCGCTTTTGCAAAACTTGCGAGCTGCTTGCCTTTGGAAGTGACATGACGGGAACATGCCTGAAGAAACTTGATGCGGGCCGAACGCCTGCAGCCAAATGGCTCGAAAATGTTTGGCTGCGTAGGTATTAGGTCATTTTTTTGGTATTGAAACCATCGTTGCAGTCATGACGGTTGCACAATTCACAAGGCAACAGAGCCGGTTTTACGGGAACCAACATCTTTATTCGGCATGAACAGGCGCAAACTAACAGGTAAAGCCAGATCAAGCGACATTGTTGACGTGGGACACTAGGCTCAGGCCAGTCCCGCTACGAAATTAATCACTCGCACAAAGCTTGCGAAGGTGCGTACTTGCGAAAGAAGTTTGCCGAAAACTAGGTCGGTTGAAGAGACCTTCCCCTAAACACCTGGGTGAACGCAGAACGACTCGCACTCATAAAATAAACGAGCTCATTGAGCTCGTTGAACATGCCGCAAAGGCCGGCAGCCATGTTGTTATCGTATAAAACCAAAGCAGGAAATGCAATCTCGTTATATTTTTTACAATAATAATGTCTCTATTTAGATTATTTGTTTCTCATACATAAAAAAATATATTGTCGATAAAAAAATACCGCTGGCGGCACGGACAGACAATGTTACAAGGAACATTTCAACGTCAATCATCTCTGCAACCTATGAGAACCGAGAAACGGTGCTTACCTAACTAGGCACTTTTCGTTAAGGGAAAGGCTACTCGCACCCGAATTTCGTCTAACGGCGTAAATATTGCATAATGTTTTTCGTGGAAAGATTTACAAAACAAACAAATGTCTCCCATCTATACCCTTCAAGGATTTTTTTTTATTTTAGAGTTTACATAAGCTGGAGTCACATCTCACAAAATGCATACAGTGTGCAAACACGACCAAACCCTCAATATCCGTTGTTCGAATGCCGTGTGCCAAGTTTTCTCCTCAAACTCATTGCCATGCGGCATTCGAAGCACGGACCTCGCGGTGACTCGCGTTCGAATCCGTGTGGAAACTGTCTTTTGTATGATGTATATAGGGTGTATTCACTGGCGGCCATATTAGTGTACGCTAATGCTGAGCACGTGCTGATGGCTAGCTTCCACAGTTATTTTGCAACGTGCACCCTGCACCATCAAGATTGCCGGTCTTGACAGCCTATCAATGTGAGCTCATTCTGAGCATGCGCTCTAAACAGTGACCTCAAATATGGCGGCCAGTGAATACCCGCTATAAGCAGTGTGCCCCCGGCTTTAGAGCATTCCAATGTTCCTTTCATTTTTTTTTTTTTTTACATTTCAGTGTTTTCGTATTTTAGTGTATTCCCACTTCCCAATACGTGATTAAACTCCAGTGTTATTATCGGCTAATACTGCAACCTCAATGGCTGAGGAAAGATAATGAGATGCACCGGGACTTGCCACGCCCCACGTTTCTGTAAGCTGTAAGGAACTATAGTACGGTCCACAGCTACCGCATAGTTTGTAACAACACAACCAGGATTCCTATCTCTCAGCTTCCCCTCACTCTCGATTTCTAAATTCTCTATGCTTCTCGCTTCATTTTTCATCACGACGTAATATTATGTTAATATCTTATCAATCAAAAGAACGCGAAGAAAGACGCAAAATGAAATTAAAACAAACAAACAAAAACATACGAGCAGTGTAGAAAAAAAAAGAATGCTAAAATACACTTCAACACCTGAAACAGCCTTATTAAAAAAAGCGGAGGAAAATTTAAAAACTAAATAAAGATAAATACACACTTAGAAGGCAGTTGAGTGACTACGCCCCTTGGTATAAAATGGAAAGGTCAGTTTTCATTTTTGTCGAACGCGTTGCCAACAAGTATCGCGTAAGAAATACGTGAATTTTAACAAGTATCTCAACGAGTCGTCAACTCATGTGATATTATATGGAGACATTTTCTCGGCGTGAGATGGCTCGCGCTGTCATAGGCGGAGTAGATTATACTTCGCTTCACCGTAAGTTCGGGCGAGGCCGATGCTACAGGCTGATGAGAACAACCGAACAGCGTCAAAAGAGCACTGTGGGTTGTGTTTGTCAATGTTTCTGCTACGTGTACTACGATCGCGAAAACCGGTCATGTTCAGGGAAGGCCCAGTGGGACTTGCGCTTTTAGTTTGTGTGTTCGAAGTCTCCTACACTCGAGCTTTCTATACAGCGCTAGGACATACGATGAAAAGCAATTGCCGAGAATACAATTCATATTAAAAGAACAGTTCCTTATAAAACAGGCTGGTGAAAAAAGCAAGAGCTACAGATGCGATCTTTTTTTGCACCACCGTGTGCTTTTCGCTAAAAGCGGAAGATGCGCGCGTGAAGCTAAAAGTCGTCGCTCGTAGCTTTCGTTGCAGTTGACTACGGTTTTGTCCACTCCGAGGGGAGACTCCGTACGCACTGAATATGTTGAGTATAACCAGATAATGTTGTGGTCCTGACGAAGACGGGTCCGTTAATTTAGATGCGGTTTCTCGAATGCATCGTTTTGAATTAGGCAACGCGGAGATGGGTATTCATATATCCCTCTCGGTATTCTTCCAATATGAGTTTAGTGTAACTTTCGTTTCAGTGATGCGCAGCAATGGTTTAATAATATTGCTGCGGCGCCAAAGTAAAAAAAAACACTAAGTTAAT
>JAZHYW010030689.1:0-31623 GCA_037355805.1 Ixodes ricinus | reverse complement strand
AAGTAATCTTGGAAATTTCAGGCTCGAAATAAACAGACCTTTGACATACATTACTATTGACCAATATCGCAGTGACTCCTTAAATTAAATGTTTGTGATCATTTCTTTCTACTTGCACAATCAGTCTCAGGGTAGAGTTAAGTCTAGTAATTTCCGCCAGCTCATTCGCACCTTAACTTTCTGTTCTCTTGCGTCTTTTGTCTTTTCTTGCTTTGGACCACGGAAGCATTGCGCTCCAGGCGAAACGTGCCGGCGAGAGCGGTGTAGCGCCATAACATAGTGTGGTTTGTGCTGCACACATTATGTGGACCCTGGTCTTCGTCAGCATGATCAAGGTTGTGTATATTTTTAGGATGAAAGCTAGCACACGCAAGCAAAAATTATTTTCAGTTTTTGATTCTAGAGATAAGGGGACAATCTCACACAAGTATTCAGTCTAGGTCCGAAAATTGTTTAAATGTGACAAAAACAATAACTTTAATTAAATTCTGAAAAATAACTGAGCTAGATTTGTTTATTTGAATTATGTGTTGAAAAGAAGTGTGGCTTATTTGCAATCGCGGAAACATAAGTAATGTCAGCAAGTCTGACACAGAACTTGATCCAAGCACAGAAACAAATACTCGTAGAATTGTAAAATTTTTAACAGTAAATATAAAATCATATTTAGCCTAGTTTGTCTAGTGAGTTCATCGAACAATATCGCCTAACGCATTCCTAGTATGCACTTAGTCCTCTTTTTTCGTGTAATCCATTGCGTCAAAATACCAGATATAAAGTATTTTGTTGCTCTTTCATCTGCCTTTAGTTTCCGTATAGCTCACATATGTAAATTTTGGGTCTATGAGAACTCGTCACAAGACCAGTCATCCCAGGCCAACTGGTTATAGGTAAACTTGTCCCGCTAAGGCCACTCATCAAAGATTCATCTCGTACAAGGAATTATCAGTCATGCCGGAATACTCGTCACACGGAGCACTTGTATTAGGACTTAATTTCTTCTTTTTTTTTGTTGTGATGAGTAACTTTTTCCAGAAAAAAAATATATTTGCTTTGGTTTTGTAATAGGATCAGTTTGTAATAGGATCGGTCAGTGTATAAAACAGTGAGTTACCATTCGATACATTTAAGTGGCAAACAAAATCCTTATGACATACATTCAAGGAAATAGTATATGGACTTGAACTAAAAGCAGACGATAAATGCGTGTATCTTTATCACACATTATTTTATATTGTCTCATAAGCCCACTTGAAACAAGCCTATTTTAAGCTGTTTGCTCGAGCCACTGAGTGTGATAGGACGCGGAAGAGCGTTTGGTTATTTTCTTAGAAATAAGTTATTATTTTATTAGCAGCCTTCAAAATTGAAATGCCAAATTCTGAGTATATTTCTTGTGACATGTTCAAATGCTTAGAAAATCACGGAACGAAATGTGTCTTTATTGAACTTACGCAGACAATACAAATAGCTCATATGGATAACTAGATGGTTCTTGCAATATTTCGAAGTAGTCCTTGCGTAAATTATTTTTAATACCAAGAAACATCCGGCATAAATTAGTATTCGATGCGGAAGATCGCTTTAATCTGTTTCAGTTGAAAAAGGCAAAGCAAACAATAACCATGGAAACAAGTGGAAAAACGATGAGTAAACGAAGTGTGCACTTTTATTTTCTAGAATAAAATAAATATATTCCTTTTTCATACTTTGATGTAGCTGTTGAATTATGTATTTGACCCCGAGTCATGTACAGATGCCACAAACCGCAACAGCATGACAGGCTCGTGAATTGTCATTGATTGCCTTACAGTAGTTGAGATCCCTACATAACTAATAAATGCCAGAACTGCATTTTGTGCTAGGTGTATCGGTTGACGAACGGCCCCCAGTGACAAGTCTTCCTACGACGAAGTGAGCAACATTCAAAAGGCCGGTGTGACCATTTGTCCTGTAACCAGTTTTCCGGCGACGACTGTAATTATGCAGACTGGGCCGATTCCTGTAAATTTCTTGGCATTCATCTTTAAATATCACACCATGGTGACAGCACATGTAGAATATTGTCGAGTGGCGGTTCTTTCGTTTCTTTGTTTGTTTGTTTGTATGTTTATTTTGTATTGTTCAAGGAAAAAAGAGGGATATCTTGCGAGAAGGGTTCTGAACTGATCAAACACACACTTGTACGCTCTCATTCGATTTTCACTTCAGTATAATGCGTTCTGTATGCTTGTGTCTATGTGTGCGTATGTACATTGTATCTCTCGCTCACGTTTGATGTCGCATCTCTTCACATTCGCCTCATCTCTAGACGCAACAAACTAGTGCCTTAGCATTGACTGTCATCTGTTTTGAAATCCGCAGCGGTTCGATCATAGTCACAAAATCAATATTCTTTGTTTAAACTATTTCCATGCACGCTTATCCGTCATGCATCATGACATGGGATTGTCACCATATGACGCGGTCTTCAATCATGACAAAATACGTTGTGGTAAATTAAATGCGACGTAGGAATAATTGTTTTGTTAATACTGTGTATCCTCCTAGCAACAGCATCGAGATGACGCAGATATATTTTTAAAGCTGCAAATGACAGATGGTGACACGTGCGAGGTTCACAAATCAAGCCGTTTTTGTTTTGAAATCCGTAAAATAATATTAAACCTCCACAGATAGTTGTTTCCTGCTTCGCAATGTGGAAACTCAAATGCTAACATGGCTCACTTTTCACAGACACAAATAGAACACGTGAAAACAGCAACGTGTGTGTCGTTCCGTTATCTTGTACGGAGTGGCGTGTGTAAACTACGCAGCGAACTTTTTTCTCTCTTTTAACTTTAGATACAAAAAACTTCCTGCTTGCTCAATTAAAATAAAAGGCGAGGCACGTAGTAGATATTTCACATTTGAAATTCAATATATTGTTTCCGTAACCCGTCGAGGTGAGTAAAACATGATTTCGCGTCCGCAAATGCCTTTTCGAACCTTTGTTTCTCGTTTTCAAAGAAAAAGGTGCTCACCGTGTTTTTGAATGGTAGTGTTGCCTTCTTGCGTCCTTTTTAGGAAACTATTGCATTTTAAAAGAAAGTTTGCATTTGTGAAGTTCTTATTTTATCCTCATCGGTGGCCTGCGTTGAAAGTTTTAGATTGATTTAAATACAAGACACCTTATGAAATAGCAAGTCGTGCTTCACCTTACACCCCTTGCCCCTTTTTTGTGATAAATTCTGCAGATTATACACGCGGTAAATTCTACAAATTATTAGCTCAATAAATTCTGCAGATGTTGATATATTCCAGATAGTATGCTGTATCACCAGACACAAATATAAAAAAATATTAACCACTTATCACCGTAATGTCCTGTATCAACAAATCATATTTCACATCCAGGTAATGTTCTAATAATATATGTTTTTTTTCAGTCATTTGTCTTGCACTCGGATTCTACCAAACGCTCACATTGTACTGGAACTGCAACGAGGAAATTGTTGGTCATGATTAGCCCTGGGCGACATTTGCTGTTTGGCCTGGGTAAGCCATACATTTATCTTTCACACGCTGACTATGAAATCCTATTCTTGCTGACTTAAGCTTCATAGTTACTCAGAGCACGCCTGCGCGCCTTTTTGTTCCTCTGTCGTTTTATATTTATCTTTGCTTATACTACTATTTGCAACAAAATGTGATTCTTAAAACTTAATGTTGCCGGCTTCTCCATGGAGGCCTGGATCATAGACGAGCGTGCCTTCCTCTTTTCTTTTTTTCTTTTTTTGTTGCGCTGAGATTAGGGAGAAGCGAATATGCAAAGCAGTCGGACGGTGCTGTACGACCTTCTGTAAAGCATGAGCACTGCCTTGGATGAGAGGCTCTGCCTTGGATATACTCCGCATCCCCAGTTACGGTCGGGAGAGTCGCGATTAAGAACGGGCCCAGATTACGTGTCGGCTCTTAAGCAACATTGCTCATACATCACGGAAAAGAAATGGTGCTTGCTGTACACATGATGACAGAATAATATGTGTACTCGCCTCAAGTACTCTAGGAGCATGTCTGCTTACACACACACACATGTATGCTTAGAACACGAATAGACAGCGTCTTTGCATGACCAATGTATTATTGGTCATACAATACTTTCGTGTGACCAAAAGACAGTGTCTGCACGCTGTCTTTCGTATGATGTATTAACATTGTAACCGCGGCTTTTGAGAAGCAATGTCTCACTGTCAAATGTCAGCGAGGCAATAGATATTAGTGTAATCCCTGGCACCATTTTAGTGTCTCAACATCTTTTATTTTATTTCATCCGCAAAACAAAAATTGCGTTTTGACTAAAAAAAAATTTGAAACGTGTATGAGGATATTTTTATGAGCCTTCATATTGTAGACGTATTCAGAGAGAGCTATTAACAGACGAAAATGAAAAAGTATCCACTACATTTTTTCTAATCCGCGCTCCTGTAAAGATTAGTGAAAATACGCACATTCATTCATTGGTGAGCATCGTCTTTGATTAGAAATAGGTGATTTTATCAGAGTGTATTAATCATTAATTTCTGTTTATGCATGTTCAGTTTAGGGACATTCGTAATTAGCGTGACTTCATCATCGCAATATGAGTTTCAGCAGAAAACTTGGTGATTCGCGGTTTATCATTAAACGAAAGCCATCGGAAAAAAATTGCAATGTATTATTTCATCGACGGCGAAGAGATTTTATTCCAATGTTCTCATAAAACCTGGATGAGGATTAAGCTTCCCCTTAAAGAAAAGCTGAAACACTTCTTGAAACAAAACGAGTTAGAGGTTTATTCTGACGTATTTTTATCCCGTGAATCTGAGTATCACGATCGTTTTCCCCGAAGAGGTAACTTAACGCGGTAAAACACAAAAAAAAACACCGACCAGCCGTTACGTCATACTAGGGCGCGTGCAATTGAAAGGGTGCAAACTATAATCCCCTGCTCTAACACCGGTCATGCAGTGTTTTTTTTTAACTTTTTGAAAATGTGAAAAGAGCACGTGCATAGCTTTTATAGACGTTGAAGATACGCAAGAGCGGAGATTCCGAAAACACCTGATGGGACGTATCGCTCGGGGAAGGATGCGCTTCAGCGGTACTTTAAGAATTAAATTCTACAGCCTGCGTGCACCATATTGAAAAACCAAAATATAATAATCTTGACATTCGTGATCCTGGAGGCCAAATGAAGACGATTTAGGTGTTTTTCCTGAAATACAGAACCACTTCAGTTTCTCTCTAAAAGTGGAACGCAATAGCGTTATCGGGGCCACGTTCGCATTGCCTTCTCATTCGCCGTGCAAGCGTGCCTTGCGTGGCCCAGTCTAATAAAAAAAGCTTGCGTGGCCCAGTCAGCAGCCTGTCTGGCTCGTAACCGAAGGGTCGTTGGTTCAAATCCCGCCTAAAATTCTTCAAACTTTTTCTTAAGGCAAAGTAATTACTTTATGAAGTGAAGTTATTTGAAACATGCAGCGACCTTTACATCGCATAACATGTAGTGTTTTTAATCACTTTCATTCCGCGAGTGACGTCACGTTTCACGTGAGCGTTATGGGTTGCTCGAAATACCCGCGCGAGGTCATGCGGCTGTGACGTCATGACCCTATCGACCAATCGGGATTTTCCCATCACGCCACCGACGCCAGATTTTCTGCGGCACGAGCTCTTTAGTGCTATCGCGTTGATAAACAGTAAGAACGCATGACTATACTTCATTTCACGTAAGCCCTACCGCAGCTGCCTCTATGTTTCGATGGATACTATCAAAAAACACATAAAGTGTACAGCCATAAAGCTCGTTGTCCTAGTGGGTTCAGTACCACGGGTTAAACGAATCCTGTACAAGAAAGACAATTCGCACGATTGCAGTGCGTTCATGGTGAAGGGATTGTTTTATTTGGTGACGGCAGAGGCCCAAAGGCGATGGGCGCCTTGACGAAGTACTTGTCGTGCTTCTTGATTGGCTGCATCAGATTGTAGCGTTGGCCGCGGTTGGAAGTGAAATTGAGTTTCATGGGATCTCAAAGAATTCAATTGCTGGGGAAAACTAAATGTTTCAATTCTCTTTTCTATAAGATTTTCCTGCGTAAATACTCGACGTATTAATTCTGCGACTTGCAACGAATCATCGCTGGTTGCTTCATTGACATCGTTCTTCTTCATTTTTTTCAGTCGCCATTGCTCTTCTGCAAGCCTTTGCGCAGGATGTTACAGATCCAAACACGCCAACCGAAGGAAATGTAACTGAACCCGTCACCGTGCCATCCGGCGGAGGAATGAACGATTCGTCCACGCCACCGCCGGGCGGTCGACCTCCACCACCCCCGCCGGGTGGTCCACCACCCCCACCCCCGCCCGGCTGTCCACCTCCACCACCACCGCCACCTCCAGGTTGTCCACCCGTATGCAGACCGCCACACGGGGGTGGCTGTTGTCGATGCCCACCCGATGGCAACCCGCCTTACGGGGGTGGCGGAATGGGCGGGGGACCGGGCCGTGGTCCACCATCCGGCGGCGGAGGGGAGTAGGTGGGGGTTCACCACCCGGAGTGTCACCGCAGTTCGGAGGGTGGCCTGGGAACGGCGGGTCACCTCCGAACGGCGGAGGACCACCCGAAGGTGGAGGGCCCCATGAGGCGGAGGCGGAGGGAATGACGGTTCGTCTGACGCAACGACGGAGGGTTCTACGTCTCCCCAGCTTTAAGACGACGCAGCTGGTATGGTGTCTCGAGGCTGATGAGAGGAAAGAAACCAGCAATGGAGGTGTCATCTACAAGCGTGACTTGAATTTCCCTGAATAGAAGCCACTTTTACGATTTCAGTTGCGTCTGAACCTATATTGCTTTATCAGCTTGTCTTGTTTGTATGTACCGCATATAGTCATATTGGTGTTGCCTAAGAAAATAGGTGATGGTTAATAAAGCACTTTAAAAAATGTTTTTTATAATAATATACGTCATGTTACTTTTCTGTATTAATTAATAAAAATTGTTGCTGAAATCACTACACAGATTATCCTTAAATGCGACAGCATTTTTCACCGCCTTGTACAGCGTTGCGGCTGAAGAGACCTTAGCCACGTTAAGGCTCGTCTTACAGGTTGCGCATACCGTAAACCCCACACCGGTATGTCGGGAAACACCGCTAAAAGCAGTCCCGTGAAGGAGTCCTTTACAGCTGGAACCCTAGGCGGTCGCACAAGCTGCGCGGCTCGCTGAACGAGTCGTTGAGAAAGTGCTTTTCTAAACACTTTTTGGCCGTGGCACGTACACTCTTTAAAAAGGGAGTAGTACTTCGTCCTTCAGGGGAGTACGTAAGAAGGCAGTGTTTGTCTCTGAGAATTATCTTCAAAAGGGGTAACAGACGAACTTACTCCATTTTGCTTTTTACTCCCTTACATGGGTCCTTTTTGTGTCTAACACTTTTGCCGCCCAATGGATCATTTGGCATAATATAAAATTGATGTAGGGGGATGAACTTCACCTGCCAAAGGAATAACTAATGGTCCCCAGAGGCCGTTAGTTAAAATCAAGGAGAGTAACTTTTCCTCCGTTTTGGAATAAACAACACCATTTTTATTTATTTATTTATTTATTTTACGTGCCCAGAAAAACCATGCAGCTCTTCTCTTGATGCACAAAAACATAAATATGAACAAAAAAAGAAAAAAAAAACACAATTGGAGGTTTCAAACCCAAAGCAACAAACACAATATTTAAAGTTCGGCAACAAGCACTTTCACTTGGTTCCTGAACACCTAAATGTCACTCTATATATCAAGTTCGGAAGTTTCAATACGTATAAACAGAGATTGTATCCGTGACAGATTAGATGGTTTACAGACGGCGTGAATGCTGAGAGTACTGCGGTTCCTACTGGAACGAGGAGAGACATGAATGTTTACATCAGGAAAAAGCGAAGCACTGACAAATACGCTATTAACAATTTTGTGCAGAGAAACTAAGTCGCGCTCTGCTCTTCTATTGGTCGAAGGTATCAACAAATTCTTATGAAGCAGAAAAGTGTAGTCAAGCTAGAAACGGCGTTGGAAGTAGCGATCATAAAAAATACATATTAGTTTGTGTTGCACATGTTCGATGGTCCTTTCTTGTGTTGTTGATAACGAATTCCAGGCCACAAAACCGAACTCAAGTCTGGACCCAACTAGGGCAAACAATAAACGAATATTGGAGGCCGGGCCCTTAAATGGCTGAGTAACGCGGCATATAATATCCAACATTCTCGTCACCCTACCAACAATACACGACATGTGGGCAGTAAGCTTGAAAGCATTATCGAGATACACGCCAAGGTCTTTTACAACAGATGCACGCTTGATTGTCACTCTGTCTATAATGTAATCGTAGTGTACTAAACTGCGACGCCTGCAGAAAGTCAATCCATTTGTTTTCAGTAGATTCAGTGATAAGTTATTTGCTGAACACCACTACACAACACGTAAGACATGACAGCACTATCTACACAGGCCGCTAGATCATTGACAAAGATTAAGAAGAAGATAGGGCCAAGAATAGATCCTTGAAGGAAACCAGATGTTAAGAAGAAAAGGTCGGAACAACTGTTATGAATACAAACACTGTTTGGCCGAGATGATAAGTAACTTTTGAACCAGTTACACAGCTCTGAAGATCAACCGTATGACAATACTTTTTTAAAAACAACTCATGATTTACTTTGTCGAAAGCTTTCGACGTGTCAAAATATATACACTCAACTTGGCCTATGTTTAAAATAATGGGGGTAGAGTAGTTTAAAAAAAGCAAAGATTGGTTGCGACCGACCGTCCTTTCAGAAATCCATGTTGACAAGATACAAACCTTTGGCGGAAATAAAAAAAAGAATTCGGGAATGTACAACCCGTTCAAAGACTTTGGAAAACCCTGACAATAAAGATATGGGGCGATAATTACTTGTTGTTGATTACGGGCTTTATGGCGCAACGCTGGAATGGCCATACTGCGCCAAGATAATTACTTTTGACGGAGCTATCACCTCCTTTTAAGATAGGTACCACAACCACTTTCTTCCGTAGTGATGGAAAGACACCGGAAATCAAAGAGAGGTTAAAGATGTGCAACAGAATGGGTGTGAAAATGGCACTACAGCCCTTTAAATAAACAATGGAGTACAGTCAGCGCCTGTAGATAACTTTTGTTTTACTGTTTAATTGCTTCTGCAATTTCTGTCGTATATTTTGGGGGATTGAAATAATTAAATGAGGAATAACTTCACTCGCCTTTTTGGATTAATGTCGCCACTTTAGAGAAATAAAACAAATAGTAGCAAGAAATTAACTTTTCCCCTTTGGGGATTAATGTTGCCACTAAATAGGAATAAAAGTTGTATTAGCAAGGGAGTAACTTCCATTCATTTTGGGATCAATGTTGCGACTTAAGGGTACACTGACAGGGTATTTATGCTCGCCGAGGTTTTTAGTGGTGCATGACATATCAGAGCCCAACTAGTCAAAACAGAATTTGCGGCTCGAAATTCGGTTTCTTTCCGCCCGAAAACCGCCGATCGAGAACTGGTCGGTTTTAGTCACGCTCACTATCTGCTCCGTAGCCACGGGCCGCTTTCTAAGGTTTAGACACAACCACCAAATTTAATCAAAGTCGTGGGTCATTGAAGGCACATACTCAGTATTAAAAATAGAAAAAAAATATAACTCATTTTTGTGGCTTCGAAATTGCTGCAAATACATTGACTGAAAAAAAGTTGCACAGAGAACCGGAAGCATTTTGTCCGTTCACTGCGTAATTCTCAACATGGTGTCGTATAGCGAACTGTAAGACTCGCGGGCTGGACGGCGATGGCAGCAGACGACGGGGGTCGGACCTCTACTTCAGAAATGTTGTTCGCGGAAACCGGCGAATCTGTCTTCCTTCGAAAGAGAAACTTGGGACCGACCAGAACACTTGGGATTCATTTCGTACGACACGCCCGACCTCCAAGCCGATTTGCATGAAGCCGTCGCCAAGCCGTCGCCCTTCTCGTGGCTGAAGATATTGCTCGCGCGAACGTCAAGCGTGAAGTGCGTACTTGGTTTAAATATGCAGGCGTGCGATTTCTTCACTAGGTGCGAATGTGGCCAATGCGTGGCGCTGATCGACTGCGAGCCTAGGGAGTGCCTTTGCTGGAGGCAGGCACGTAGCCAGGGGGAAGGTCCATGGGTCCGGGCCCCCCCCCCCCCCGAAATCTTTCATTTTGCTGGGACCTCCTCTCTCCCCTCTCCCTCATACAGCATTTTGTCATAGGCGGCCCCCCCCCCCCCCCCGAACCAAAATCCTGGCTACATGCCTGGCTGGAGGGATATCGGCAGCGAATTTCCGACCTATAGTTGAACAGCTGGGTTACTACTTACGAGAGAATTTCCCCAGTAGCTCAGTAGAAAGGTGTCTGCTTCACGCGCAGCGAACTCAGGTTCAATACAAAACGTGGGCGTGCTCTTTTTTGTTTTACCATTTCGCGATAATTACACATTTATTTTTCTACAACTATCACTGAAAAACAAAGGTTGTGGACAAAACGTCGTTGAACTCAATGGCATGGGATTCCTTTCTGACACCTGCGAACTCAAAGTAGTCACTTTCCACAAAATGCAAGGAGCATATAAATCGGGTAGCCTCCACTTTCCGAGGCGCCTGTAACGGTTCTGCAGGAATTGCCGCCTGAAATTGGTCCCGATCCCGTTGATCTTTCGAAAACTCTGCGCATGCTTTGCCGCACAATTCCACTTTGGGATGCGGAACCTTCTGAGGCAGCTACCTCTTCACGCAACATCTTGGAGGGCATTCTTTTCGGATGCCGATCACGGGCATCCACCACGGGCACTCACTACGCATTTTTAACTCTTCAATGTACAAAACAACTCATCTTGAAGTGCAGAACAGCGAGCGAAACAAACATAACTGCAAAGCAATCGCATGGCAAACGGTTCCCGCAAAAATTGCTGTCTGCTGCGCGCGGCCAAAACAAGAAAAACGAGGAGGAAAAAAGCGCACGGTCGGGTGTAGTCACGTGACTTCCGGCACTCTCTCCTCCCTTTTATTTCTACGACCTCCGTGCGCAGGTCTCGGTTTCGGCTTCGAGCAGTTGCGTTTTTAGCTTTTATTAAAAAAACACTCGTGACTCTAGCAAAACATTAATTGAGTAGTCTTCTGACACCCGATTGAATCGCCTGGCAAAAAGTGAGAAAAAAATGTTTGGGGCATGTCAGTGTCCCTTTAAGAGGAATACAAATTATAGTAGAACGGGAGTAACTTTTCTTTCTTTGGGAATCGATTCTGACAAATTGAGGGATGAAATGCGCAGTAAAGAGGGATTAAATTTATTCCTCCCGGGACAAGTTTTGACTTTGAGGGACGAAGTTTTTAAAGCTTCCAGTGAACGTCGAGTTTCAAAAAAGACGCACAGACTTTTTTTGGAAGGGTTGTCTTTCCGAAAAAAAGTCGCACTGTGTGTCTTTTCGGGAGTGTAGGCTTGCAATGCAACAAATAGACATCAGGATGCGTCCGCTAATACAAATAAAGACTACATCTTCGGAGTAAGAAAACACGCTTAATTTTAAAAAGCACTACGGGAAACTTTAGTCCGGCTGCGATAGCTAACATCGCCGTTTCACGAGAAGGGTGCCAACAACGATCAGCTGAAAAATATCACATGTTTTGTGTTATTATATTTATTCTGCCACCACAACCACAGGTGTAGAAATTAATACAAGTAAAACAATGAAAGATTTAGGAATCATACAAAAGTTCCACTGCTGCACCATAAACCATTGGCATAAAAAATGATAAAGCTAAAATTGCTAGCATGTTGTAAAATAAATAAAATGATTCACAAAAATAAAGCTACTAGAATATACAATTTAAATGCCACTACACTTCTCCTTTGTCGATAGGACAATAAAAAAATTCCCGATGGCGATTTAAACCGTGAGAATGAAAAAAATGTGACAATAAAACAGAACTTATCCAAACATTGTGCTGCAGCACCATAGAGTCCTTGAACAAGTTATTCGCTCAGAATAAATTAAAAAAAACTATCGTTGAGAATTGAAATTGACTAGAGTGTCACAGGAGTGCTTATGAAAATCGCACTGCTGTATCATACACTCTTGCAAAAGAGAAGTGTTTTTGTTCCAAAAGTAAACTAAACTAAACGATAACCGTGCTTGGCCAAAGTGAAGCAACAGAGCACCTAATTTTCACAGTCTCTACACTTTTAGCGTGCATTTGATTTAAAAAAATGCTTCAAAGCCAGTGAAAATTAAAAACTATTATAAGATTATCAGAGGACCTCAAACGCATCAGCATGCAGTATAACAGTTCTATACTAGTGTACCAATAAGTAGGCCTTCGTGGCCATTTTCGGAGACTACCAGAAAATAAAGTATTATTATTATTATACTCCATTCATCGCTAAGCTTACGAGGTGGCAGAAGTCATGTGCTCTTAGATTCAGCAGCCGTCGGTCATAAAACTGGTAACCATGTGCTCTACGCATACTCATGTGCATGAGAGCAGGGTAAGGTAATGAAAGACTTGTCCAGAGAGCCCATAGTATCTACCAACCCGTAAGCTGACCCCTTCAAGGCAAAATAATAGCAAGACATGAAAAACGGGTTCAGTTACTGCAAATATTTGCTGAATATAAAGTATAATTCAACAGGGGAAACTCCAAGGCACGTGCACCTTCTTTTTGGACATCTTCTGCATCATGTAGCCTTGCGATGATCTCGCAGAACAGGGTAGGTCTTGGTTTTCGTTCAGTCACCACAACTAAGAACCGTTGGCAGGTTTTACGATGCAACTTAAACAAATGGCTCCTTTGCAATGGCACCAGTAATTTAAAAAAGCTGCAAAAATACGTATTAAAGAATATTTTTACATCTTGAGTTTACCTTAAAAAATGTAAAAAATCATAAATGATTAGTTAAAAAAATACGATTGCAGTCAGTGGGATAAAAAAGGAGACCCACCATTGTGCCTGGCTTCACCATGACAGGATTAATGGCGCGTTCACACCAAGAGCGGAACCGCAACCGCAAAGCAGATCCTCGCGTTGAGGCAAATTTTCCCCAACCGCGTCGTCGTTAACCAATGGGAGCTCTCGCAGGGTAGTCACATTGTCTAGCGGTTTGAGTGCGCCATAATGGAGGTGGTGGTTGCCTTTTCAGGGTACTTACCGCTCCTAAAAGCATGAGCAGCATCCTTGCATGCAGGTGGGGTTTCAAATGTAATAAGCAACATATTACCTGGTCCCTGAGATTTAGGGCTAGATAGTCTTTTAAAATGTTGGAGATATTTGAGCTGGTTCTGATGTAGTCTCTCCTTGCGCAAAAAGTATTTCCATGGCATTCTTTACCATCTCCATATCTGTAGCCGTTTTCTTAAATAATCTTCTCATTGTGTTCATGTGGCCGGCTATGCTATGTCAATCTTCAGTCGTGGGAAAGGATGCTTCCAGCTGCTGCAAATCAAATGGGACAAAGTAAGCCAGCCTTGAACGTAGTAAAACACCCAGAGACTGCTAAAAGGAAGGGACGGACAAGCATAGAAGTCTCAACTTTCACCAGCTCGTTTGCGCCCTAACTTTTTTTCGTAAACCAGCCCTGTTCAATAGCGTGCGCTCCACCTGTAGTCGAATATATTTTTTCTACATTACAAGCCTTTCTCTCATAATATTCATGAGACAGCGGAACCTAGAAGCCTGAAACCAATATTTAAGAAACTCAATAATCAGACCCCACTAACCGTTACTTCAACACCTCCTAGGTAGCAAGACCTTAGCCGTGCTGGACTCTGCCACCTCTCATAGGTCAGCGCAATGCACAGACTGGAAAAAGTGATCCATTAGTATTCAGCTGTAGCAGCTGTTCTCACCAACTGAACACGAGTTCTAGGCGAATGCTGAATTAGCACATGTGTCTTTCCACTTTGTACGCTGCACTGGAATATGATACGGGACACAGAAAATCCAACATTATGGTATGGGTAATTAGGAGATGTTCAGCCAAGTCAAACTGAAAGTGTCCTATAGAAACATTTTTGTGTCGTGATGACAACTGGTAATGACATGCGCAAATTAATTTTTACGGGACTTGTTTTTATTTTAGTTTGTGGCTACTTAACCTTCAAAACGACGGTGCAATGTGGTTTAACCTTGTGATATATGTCAGATACTGTAAAAAGGTATAGTATAGTTGTCATAACCAGGATCTATTTATATAAACTTGAATGACAACAAGAACGAGGAAAATGCAGCTTAAGATAAAAATGATGACATTACCTTGCTACCCTCATGGACATTACAAGCAGCAACCTTGGAATAGAGGTAGTACTTTCTACACCTAAATCTTGAAATCAGACCAAAATTTGCATTTGGGATGCAAAAAAACAAACAGAAATCTAACCATTCAAAGAATTTTATTAGGCAGGGGTGTGTAAATACTAGTTTCAATCGAATAGCGCTCCGTCATTTGTAGCCTTTACAGTAGAAGGAAACCCAAATAAATGTTCTTGTCAGTGTCAAAACTAGGGATGATATGGCATTCCTAGCTTGTCCTAAAGTTATGTTTGGCTAACACTAAATGTGCCATCTAATGATGACGTTGACCGTACATGAGTAAATATTAGTGTTATACTAATATTTCGATAGTACCGCGAGGGCCGAAGAGATCTAAACTATTTTAAACAGACCTCAAAATTTGATTTCTTAACTTATCGCACTCTAGAGTTGCGGCTAGGTCGTGGAAGTATGATGCCAAAATATCATCCAATATACTTAGCTGAATAAAAAAAAAAGAACAACCTGCTTCAGGCAATCTACGGCTGCATTTCGTGGGGATTGCAGGTCGTGTGCGAACTGCTCCCGACAGACGCCGGAAGCGTCGAGGACGCGCCGGCACCAAGTTTAGCAGATAATATTCCAAACGTTTAGACTACGCTTTTTTCAGCATGGCGTAAGTATCTTTTATGTACATTTTTTCAATGTGACGTATCTTTTTTAAATAAACTAAATATGAAAACCGGTATTTAAATCCCTCAGAGGCTCCCATTTCTTCAACATAAATGATCGATTGGTCAAGGCGTCGTATCCTCTCGTGCCTCACATTGAGCCATCAGTCGGCAGAGTACACAAGTAACCAGCCCCATATGCCATGATCTGCAAAATAGTGCCATAGATTGCCCAAAACAGGCTCTTCTTTTTCGTTTCTGAACAAGGTATGTTGATTCCGGGGTAGTTTGTCTCCATACTTCCGCCACCTAGCCGCACCTCTGAAGTATATTCCAGCGCGCTACGTTGAAAAACCGATTTTTGCGGTTCATTTAAGGTGGATTAGATCTATTCGGCCCTCGCGGTGGTTTCAAATACGCTATTCGATATTTGCTTTGAGATGAACTGCGATATTCATACTTTCACGGCAAAATAGCCCCGGTTGAGTGCGCTTCTTACCGAACAAGGGTGCACTGCGGAGAAGCAATAGAGAGTTTTAGAATAGGGGGCCCTAACGCTGGGTTTCTCTAAGAAATTGGGGGACCCAAACGCAACAAGTTTGGCGTCGACGGCATAGAGAATAGGGGTTTTCCTACGCAGCGCAGCACGCTTACGTTACCTGCTTGCAGCGCCAATGCGGCTACGAGTGTAATAATTAATAGAGAAAAATATTTAAAAATACGTAAAAGATGTGCACTTAGCAGTACTTTTTGTTTACAAAAAATAGTTAAGGTAAATCCCAATCATGCCGGCTAAAACAAGAGACAATCTAAAATCAATATAAATGTTGTTGGCTGTATTCAGCCGAAACAGTCCTATCCGTAGCGCTCTAATCTGGTGCTCGATTTCGGATTTTTTTGGGCGTTCGTGTGCGCTTTGACCGTCTGTCGCCGAAGATTTAAGCCCTCAACTATGCCGAAACTGAGACGAACACGAGCTAGCATGCTCTGCGTGCAGCTGCTCTATTTAGACTGGAGCTGAGGCGACTTTGAAGCCTTGAAATACTTGTTCTCAAGCTGCAGGTATTGTGCCACGAACGATATCCACTCGGAGCCACTGGAGTAGCAATACGTTTCCATGTCAACACTTACCGCGTCTCTTTAGGCTTAGGAACGGCCAGAATCAGGACGATCTTTAAAATGGGGCGAGCCCACCGCTCATTTTTTGTGACATGAGCGACATAAAGCAAAGCGAAAGCCGGCTGTACCCTTCACTGGCAATGAAATATGCTAATACTGCTGCGACCATCACGAATTTGCACCGAAGCGAGCGGAAAGGGCGCCGCCAAGTTTGCCGACGCCACCCGGCCCCAAGAAAATAAAGGCCCCACGCTATTTCTCGAATTTCGCGTTGGGGGTGAGCGCGAACCCAAAACCCCAAACGTAGTTTGGGTTCTGTGCATGCGCAGTGGTGAGCCCCTATTTCTTTGGGGCCACCAAGCTTCGGGGTCCCCTATTCTAAACCTCTAATATCTGCGAAGCTGACAACGCTATTCTGCAAACCTCGTTTAACCGCAGCGCGCAGCTGTGCTGTCACAAAGCGAGGTTCTGAAGGTGCTTACGAGAACAGGACACATTCAAAACATGATGGTGCACGCGCGTGCTTGGCGCATTAAAAACGAAACAAACCCTGTGAATGTTGATATCTACATTGCAGTAATTGTTTTTAAAACTGTGCCTATTATGCAAAAGTATATTTTAGGCAAAAAATTTCAGCAAGAGTTGGAGCAACGTGTCCACATCTCTTTTTTTTTTTGCCTAAGTAGGTACATACAAAGAAATAGTTCAGGAAGGAGAAACAATCTTATACTTCACAAAGTTTTCAACCGAACAATTTCAGCAACAGGCAGTCCAACGCGTTCTGTTTTTTCGCCTATGACAGTAGTCACAAGAAACAAAAATATAGTAGAAAAATAGCAAACAATTGTAAACTTTATGAAAGTCGTTTATGACGAGCGCGTATTGTTTTTCAACTTGGAAAGACACTGACGTACGAACCGACATGGAAACTGGGGCATATTTCCAAAAATACAATTCCTACATCCTGGATTTTATGCCGTGTGCTTCACTTTATCAGCACATAAATTATTCCAATTTTTATTTTAAACCGCATGCGGGACAAGGAAGTAGGAGAATTTCATGAACGTCCTTGAGATTCGAAGTGCGCTGTCTAAATTTCGCCACTGTTCGTTTTCCTTGAAACAACACCACCTGCTTAAAAGTTCTTATTCGTGTGATTTTATAATGCGCAATGAGTTGAGCGACGAAGGCTACAGTGTATTTTGCTTTAACATCAAGTGCTTAGATTTCTTTATTTTTTTTTTACATTCGGTGTACTTTTTAGGTTCGACTTAGGACGGCTGCTATTGTTTTTCAAATGCACACCACCTGCTGAAAACGTTGTTTTGAAGCGATCGCTTAATAGGCGACACATCGCAGAGATTTCTTCCTCGTCGCTTGTCGTCGCAACTCGTGCGGAAGAAAAAGAAAAAAAAAAAGCTTTATTTTTTTCATTTCTGCCGCGAGGATAGGGAAGCCATTGCGCCGTGCCGCGTGCAGAGAGCAAAGTGGGCAGCCCTGGCGTGCCGCCAAGAATGGCGCAACGAAGGGAGATTCGTCGTGTCGTCTGCTTGAAAGACTCGTTTTCCAACGTTACCCGCGTTATGCGAAATCCAATTTTAGCAGTAACCAGTTACTACGCGTAATATTGAATGGTTTCAGAAACTTCCACCGCGCGTACCCACTCCACGGATCACTGGTGGCGTGGCAATCGTCAGTGGCATCCATGACGTTAACCAAGACGGCTAAAATAATTAACAGCGTTGCACCTCCTCCCTCGGGTTACGTGACGGTGCCATTCCTCCCGCATTGCGCGGCAGTGCAACAGCTATCGCTTCCGTTTCTTCGCACACTGTGGGCAAGAAATATGATTTTTTAGTTCAAAAAGTTTATAAAAGACGCTGCAGCAACAAAAGATCCTTCCTCTCCACTTTCAACGCTAGGGCTAACAGATACTAAAACGACCAGGTCGTTTTTTTAGAAAATGGATACTTAAGCCTTCTTCATACACTTCGAAACTCTTTTTTTAAACAATGACACTTACTAGCTTTATTAACTTTTGCTTGATATTAGTTTGTCTTTGGAAAGCTATGTCATTAACGTAACTACACTGAGCTTTATACAAAGCAACCTGCCAAACAAAATTATGAATTTCTAAACTGGCAACATTTGACAGAACGAGGTTCACCAGAATTTACGCTGAACTGGTAAAAAGGCTATCAACAATAAGGGTTTTAAATTTTGGTTTATTCTAGGTTAATGTATAAATCTTAACACCATTCGTCTATCAATCAGCACTGTTTTACAAGCTAAAATACATGTTTGATCCATGATACTTTTATCTTTTTCAGATATTACTGAAGTCGTCCTGAGTACAGATATAATCAAAATGATACCCTCCGGAAAATGCACCTTTCTTCTGACCGATAAGAAGAAACATCCTGGTCTAGAAAGATACTTATATGCCGTTCAATTAAGTATTTAAATGCTAACTACACATGGTTGGCCTAATTTACTCATACTTATGTTTGCGCAAATTTCGTCCTAAGCAAGGTGATTCTGAAATTATTATCTGAGAAAAATGTTTCTTAACTTTTTTTATATTTCATTGGAAATATCTCTCTAAACATTACAGATTCCGACCAGCTCATATTTTATACACTTAAAGGGATACTTCAACGAAATTTGAAATATACCCTTCGAGTTCAAAAATAGGTTGAATATGATCCACAATATCCGTAAATGACAATTGCACGTTTGTATTTTGAGCCTGGTGGATGTATTTTTCGTTATAAACGGCCCACTCTGGCAAGCGCTCGGAGAACAGCCAGCGAAGATCACGTTACATCCAACGCAATCGTGACGTAGTTCGTCTCGGGACGAGCAAAGCTACGGCGAGGCTGACGTCGAGAGGATGGCCTTGTCATTCCAGCCACCGAAGCGACTGCTTTTGTACGAATTTTGGAGTGACGGGTTAATCTTCTATAATCTTGTAGAGGGACAATAGCGACTTCTGGGTCACACAGAAGGGATTCTCGGGAAGAGGGGAGTTCCTCCTTCCCCTCTTCTTCGTCGTGGCCGGAGGCGAGACAAACGTCGTCACTATCTGCCAAGGTTCCTAGACGGGCATTACAAACGAGGCGTTAGCGTTATCCACCAGGTTCTCTTTGCTAATCGTTTAATTCGGTTTAAAATTCATTTTCGTTTCTGTGTTAACAGAATATTGGTGGGTCTGATGTGATACTGCTCCTTTGAACATATATAAACCAAAAAATAAGCGCCGAAATTTTGTTGTAGTATCCCTTTAAGATCACCAGTAAAAGAAGATAGGCGCTGATTGTACAGCATATCATAACATTCAGCGATTTTGGCCCAAGAAAGTTAGGGTTTGTCCTAGGAACTAATATTATATTGCTACATAATACATTAGTCGGAATGAATGCCCGCTAAGCGAGATATATTTCCACGAAGCCAACGGAGATGCCACAGTGGCAAGCGAATTCAAACTTTCTTCTGGGCCTGGAGGCAGAGCGAGCCGAGTACATCATTGATGGTGAAGGTGGAGGTGGTAATTGGGATTGTTGTTTTTTGGTGCAGAGTAAAATTCAGTTTATATTTGGCCTCGTAAGCGTCAACCGCGTCTTAAAGCTGCTTCGCTTTTATGAGTAAATTGCGTGTCAAAACAAAGAAAATATCGTTTCGTCACCCTTAGCTCGCTCATGTTAAATCGGAGTTGTAACATATTTACTATGACATATCTTGTCCTCATGGCGAAAAATAACAAGTTGTTGGGTATCATTCATTTTCGTTCAAAAAGAGGTAATTAATTTATATTTGTTGACTTTTTGTACAGTATATGTAGTCCTGTTTTAAGCAGTGAAAATAAAGTGCTAGGTTACATCAATGTTCAAAGATTTGAACAGCTACATTGCTGAATAATACCTGAAAGAAAACTATTGCGAAACTTAACGAGTAAGTTAACCGAATTGGTACGTAAAAAAAAATGGTGTGGCACAAATTATAATTTAAGAAAGTGAATAACGAGGGCACTGTTGTGCTTATCAGAAAAGATTGTTGTTGCCACAACGAATGGTGTTTCACCGTTTGACCCCTTCGAGAAAAGCGGCTAGCTCCACAAGCGGTCATCGCATCAAAGACTGGTTTACCACTTATGCTCGCTTTTATCTCCATGTTGTCCAAAAGTAACCCCAGGGATCAGATACGGCCAGCTGAGCAGACCGAGTCCTGGGGGGCTATGTTGCGCTTTTGGACTCCCGGGAGACTAGGAAGAGGAAGTGACGTAGGTGTGAATGAACGTATCTCACATCGCGAAACTCACCGTCATCAGCGACTCCACCAATCAACATCCAAAGAGGGTTGTTGACGTCACTTCCCTCTTCCTAGTCTCCTGGGAGTCCAAAAGCGCAACATAGCCCCTGCTCTGCTCTCTAAGATTTTTTCTTTTGTGGCCCATAGTCGGCACGTCCGACGAAGGACTTATATAGTAAAAATAAATAATCAAAGAGCTAGGTGGCGCAAGCCACCGCCCGTTATAAAGACCACAGCATTAACATCTATCGAACCATTGCGTCTGAGAGAAGGCATGAGCATCGCGCTACCCAAACTGTCGCCCCGTTGAGCGGCAAGGAGGCAGAGACTACCACCGGCGCACCGAGATACTAGATTCACCGACATGGCAGAGACTAATGTCTCGACTGGCGCTTGGGTGCTTCCGATAATTCGGAACCTTCATGACCTATAGGGAGCACACTGGTGTCTATCGAAATGGCCGTCATCAGGATGATCGACGTAGAACAGCAGTACGAAGCTGGGTGCGACGCGTAAGCAATTTAGTTCTGTTATACACGGTGCCTCAGAGAACTCAGGCCAAATCGCTCCTGCGAGAACTTATCGCAACGAAAGGTGGCTTGTGTCGCCTTTGGTCCTGGCAAGTCCCATTTAGTGAAAATTATTATACGTCCGGGATAATTAAGTTGTTAATTACTTTTGCGTAATTAACTTTAACATTGCGTTTACGGGCAGCGTTCTCAATTAGAAAATTGTTCAGCATCATCGAAAATACTAAATCAACAAATTACAGAACGATAGAAGGCATGCGGCATTTGACGGCTTTCGAACCGCACAATTCGACGGGTTTTAAGTTTGGTTTGCTTATCGGAGCCGCATCTCGACCGCACGGCATGCGCCCCGTGGAAAGATAGTGCAACCAGCCTCTGCTGCGTCATGTGATGACAGCGCAGCAGAGGTTAGGGCACTATTTCTCCACAAAGTGGCTGCCGTTGAGTCGAGAGCGCTCGATAGCAAACCGAAGCTTAAAAACCCGTCGAATTTGTGTGGTTTTTTAGAAACCGTAAAATGCGTTGCGCGTGCTCTTTGATTCGTTCTGCAATTTGTTGATTTAGTGTTTTTCGATGATGCCGAACAATTTTCTAGCTGAAACCATGCCCTTAAACGCAATATTAAAAACGTAATTACGCAAAGTAATTAACAACTTAATTATCCAGGACTTTAATAATTTTCCTAAATGGGCCCTGCCCTGGACCAAAACGACACAAGCTTTTTTAGTTGCGATGAGTATTTTGGCAGGAGCGATTTGGTCTGAGTTCTCTGAAACACCCTGTGGCACGAGTGGTATTAGAACCTTACTCTATTTTGTCACGCCAGGAAGGTGTAGGCAAGCACCTTTATTGTGAAGTGACTCAGGCACTAGGGAGCACGATTCTCACATTGCGGTATTACCACCGCTGAAAGTTGCGAGAAGAAGGTGGCGTCCATCCCTCGAAATTAAAGGTTTGTGCTAAAAAAAACATCTTTATTACTATCGACATCCAGCCCCTCTGCTTTCTCTGTCCCCTTGATGAAATTTACGCTTCACCTTTCTTCCGAATACCGCCAATCATTGTGAGAAGAAACAAAACACGTGCCACGAGCCAAGTGCTCCACCGCCATTCGCTTCCAAGGGCCGTTCTTTTCAGTGATGCGTCGCCGTTCGCTTGCAAAGGCCGCTCGAGGCTTGGGCCTGGTGCCCTGACGGATTTTACGCTACTGGCAAGAGAAACCATAGCCTGCTCTATACTCACAAAGCCTGGGAGTTCGACGACGGAGCCAAAAGGCCGGTTCAGATACTTGCGTTTGAGTGCGTTTGACTGCGTTGCGTCGAAAACCAAAAGCGAGTCACCGGCACATCTGTGCTTCGTATGAAGCGTGGAATCCAATTCAAGGAATCATCTTGGCACGCGATATAAGCATCAGGGATGTTCTGGTTTCTCGCAGCCGCAACGCAGTCGAACGCAGTCAAACGCGAACTGTCTGAACCAGGCTATTGGTGACGTGCGCGATCGAATAGCGCCCTCGCTATGGTCGGCCTTCCAGTGATTGGCCGAATACCGACTATGACATCAGCAAAGATTTGATGGTGTTCAACGGAAATAAAAGGAATGGTGAGAAGCTTTAATTATTGACGGTGTTAGGCCAGTGCTGGTTTGAGACCGTCAATCATTTCAAGTTCTACCTTACTGCTAATTACAATCGATCAGTCATCATTTGTTGACGTCGCAAGGTAATGCATTCGGTCAATCGTAGAGGCCGAACCACAGGAGGGCGCTACCAAAACAGTCTCGCCGCTAATAGAGTGCCAGGTCACAGATTTGGAGCGCAAGGATCTGGTAGCACAGAGCATTGCTCGGGGAACCCGGACGTCTGCGCACAGCTTTTGCAGCGGCGAGGACCCGAAACATGGTTTTCAAACCCGACGAGAAAAGAAGCGGTGGCGCGAGGAATGCGAGGAGCACGAGCGGACATTTCATCGCTGGGGAGAAGTGTGTTTCGGCGTCTCGCCGCAGCGGGAGCGCCCGTCACGTGACTCTCCTCTCATCCCTTGTCTGCCGCCCTACCTTTTCCATTTCGGCGGCAGATCGTCTTAAGCTCGTGACGATCTGCCAGGCTTGGTCAGTATAGAGGAGGCTATGGACAAACATATCAATGGTCTTCACTCTCACCCCGTCACTATAAAATGTAATTTAAAATTAAAAGTCAAAATTCAGAACACGTAAAGCCGTAAGCTGTAGTGACCTCTGCATGTGCTAAAAGTAAAAAAAAAAAAAATACGAATGCGAAAAATTTAGAAGCAGGTTCAGCACGCTGCCAAACTTGGCCATCGCGTTTTATCTACTGCTTCTCGCCTTTGGGCGAGGAGCGGTAGATAAAAGCCAAATAGACCAAACCATGTCCGCCGAGTGAGTAGGATTGATTATTCTCCGTTTCAGAGCTTCAAACTTGGTTTGCAAGCATTTTTTTCATTTAACTTTTAGTTATTGAAATCATTAAATACCCTTCTTCCTCCCCAGTGGGTGGGATCCCCCATCACTACTCTCCGATCCAGAAGTGGTACCCCGAAACATCAGTGGCTGAGAACCACTGTTGTAGGTAATAAAAGTGATATTGTATTTATTACCCAAGCAGTCTGAAGTAGCTGCATATCGTGCGATATTTATATCAAACAACTTTACGCGTATACTCATGGTTAGCCAGTAGAAATATGTTTACGAAAAGTCGCTCACTGACTACGTAACTCCCGGCAGCCCGCGAAGTCGTTGACACTATCGGCGCCTGCTCCACTTCAGGGATTTCGACCCTTGCTTACGAGGGATTTAAAACTGTTCGATCGGAGTCGCGTGGTTTATCAGCCGCGTTCGCAAAACGAGCTGCGAAGTAGTGCCGAATGCATTGATCGCCCGCAAGCGTCTCCGCCTTCTCCCCTGCTTTTCTGCTTGCCTACGTGACAACGCAGTTCATGCGCAGTTGCGACCAATCTCCGGAAAAGGCGTCCGCCATTAAATTGCAAATGCTCCCCATGGTTTCAGTTGCTCCCTCTCTTAAATCCAGACTCTGTACCCTGGAACGGCAGGAGGTGGAGCCATCTATGATCTGCTACGCCAACCATTCAACTTATTGCATGACTTCCGAGATCCCGAAGCACGCGCGCGCAAAGGCTTCTCCGGCCGATTTGCCTCCCCAGCAGTACGAGTCTAATATACGCTAACTCCGTCGCTGGCCGCGAGGTGGCGACGTCCTCCTAGTCATTCATAAAGCCCCTCAATCCTGGAAAAGTGGCGCCATTCTTTGAACTAGCCGCCGCGCACACTATTGGCCAGTCGTCACGTGACATCTGGCTTTCGGTTTTGGACTTGCTGTCGCTATGAATTTGCCATGATGTCGCTACGCCGCAGCTGACGGGCTGCTGCGCCGTGTAGAAAAGTAGGCCGGAAAGCTTTTCAGTGTTCCCTTGTCTTCCAAACGCTTCGCTCATCTTGTGCGAACATGATTTTTTCGAGCGCCAACCGAAGGCACGACACAGCTATTGCCCTCTTGACCACTTTTGAGTGTGTGGATTTGAAATCCAGAATCATATTTTTAGAACGCGGGCAAAGTGGACTAACATATAGTTTGGTCACACGAGCTACATCGTCAAGTCCAGGAACTGCAGAGCCCCTTCGTTTGGCTCTGCAGTTCCTGCGTTTGGCCCCTGCGTTTTGATTTTGGTTAGAAGAGGGGCGTGAATACGTCCCTCTTCTAACCGGGATTGTAGGAAAGACTTCCGGAGTTCTTTCTGTTTCCATACTCGCAATCCGGTGACAAAAAGGGCGAAACCATATCAATAAATATCTCAAATACCGCTTCCATTTTAGCACTTATTTTTAAAAGTATTAAACGTGTAATAAAGATTACATTGAAATAATGCAATTGCAACGTTACCCATGTACTCAGTAATGAAAAGTTATTTCGATAATTTTAGCGACCTTCAACTTGAACCGACGATTTTCGCACCACCCGTGTCCCCATACAGTACACAACTCACCTGCAAAAACTCGCATTGGTGTAAGCTTTCCAGATTGTGTTTACCAAAATCAGTACATATTATAAAAGAGCACAATGCTGTATATTTCATGAAACAAAAATAAAAAACACGAAATATTTTGTCTACGGGTTATCTTGCAATGTTCACAACATAAATAGATTCGTGAAACATACCTAAAATACTCAACTTCTGCCATTTCTTCCTGTGGACGAACCAGACAACGTTTTGTTCAAGCACTGCGTTCTATGGACCTATAGAAGTGCTGTCACAGCGAGCAAACTTTATCCCAACGAGCCACTGACAACTTAAAAATCGTGGGGCGTAGCTCTTGTGTCCCCGCTTCTCGTTTCTTAATAGACCCTTTTCGCAATTTCGAAAGGGTGCATAGATTATGTACGACCGCCATTTGTTGGTCCGGACGAATCTGACTTATCCCCGAGAAGTTCGCGTGGCGCCCCCTTACGGCGAACCAGGGTAACGTCAAGGTGAGGAGAGAATGCTTTCCCCGACTCGCCCCGCTCGCCCTGCGGAGGCTGTGACGACGTTAGATGTCGGCGCGCTCGTTTCTATTTAATTGTTTGTGCGTGTTTTTCGTAGGAAGAGTAAACTTTCATATTTGGCTTTATTGAGGTATGGCCTGTAGCTGCAGGCGAAACTTCAACCAACATTTTAGGCATGGTTGACAGGGCAGAGCAACGCATGAATCGCAGACGGTATATGAAAATAAAGAAATATGGCCACAATTGCAGGAGCATCACTATAAATTTACATATCACACAATAAATGCCGCCGATGGTCTGAATGAATTGGCAGGTTGTGTATACTATTTCGATTTTTTTATCTGTTTTTTAAACAAGATTTCAGAAGCAGAAATGCTGCATGCTGCTCGAGCAACATGTTAAATACAGTCTGGGCCATGGAGAGAGAATCACAAGTGAGGCAGCCCAGGTACAGAGGCAAAAAGAAAGTAATTAGCTCGACGTGAGCGCGTTAGTGGAGTTAAATAAAAAGAGAAAGAAGAATACAGACTAGTTCGACGTGAGCGCGTTGGTGAAGTTAAATAAAACAGTGTCTATCCTTTGTGTTTTCATTTAAAATACGGACGGGCAAATGGCACCTTCGACTCACCAATAGCTTTGTTAGGCGCCGGTACCCGGTCCAGGAGACCCAGAGATGGAAAAAGGGAGGTCGAAAAGCGGGATCATGGAAAGGTGAGGGGTGATAGGGAGAGTATAAAAGCGACACAGACAGGAAAATTACTAGCGGGGAAGACCAAAGGCCAGAAAGGCGAGCCACCACACAAAAAATGTTAAGTCGGGCATTGTAAATTAGCCTTCTCTCCTCTTCAGGCACGAAATCTTGCCCCACCTTTCCCATGCAAGCCTAACTAACCAAATCAATAGCATCAAAAAAGCCCGGTTACCCGCGTGACCTACATTGCAACCGCCTAAAGACCGCAAGAAGGGCAGCTACGGCCAAAACTCCAATATGAAATCAAGTACTGGTATCGCTGGCGAAGTGACACGAAATACAACCTATGGCCAAAATATGTGCGTCCGCAGGGACGCTGCATTCTCAACTAGCGTGCCGATGGCAAAAATGCGACCCGCCGCGAAAGCCGCTGCTCGCCCCAGCGAGCCGGCCAGCGGGTTGCCGATCGCTAAAGCAACAGAGAGTTTTAAGTAGATCGTTCCGGTGACTCCGATAACCCCGATGCCCGATACTCTCCGCCTCCGCCTTTGCGCCCATATAGGCTATCGTTATCAGGGTATCGGAAGGCTATCGGGCATCCAGATCTACTAAAACTCTCTAATATTAGGCCGTGACGTCAGTATCGTTACTCTTTTTTCCTCCGGTCGGGCGTTGCGCGGGGTGCGCTTCTTTGAGCCGCTACCGCTACTTCGGCTTGTGATTGGCGTGCTTAGCCGTTGCTTTTATCTGTAGCCCGTGTAGCTTCGGTATAGCCTTTTGTTTATTGGTCAGTGAGGACTCCGAGACTCGTTTTAGCTGAGCAACTCGGTGCGCCCAAGACTGCCCAAGCTGTTCCTCGAAGATGCCGAGTGCAACTTGTAGCGCTGTGGGCTGCTCAAACAACCCGCTGCGCAACACGGAGGCGCTTTTTCACAAGTTTCCAACGGACCAGAAATTGGAGAAGGTGTGGGTGAACGCTGTTCGACGAGTGGACTTTGGACTTCGGCTTTTACGCGCCCGAGGAAAAGAACGAAAAAAATGAAAGCCGTTTGCAACTCTCTGTAATGCCGGGTTGGAGCGCAGCTCTTAAGGAGGAGGAGGAAGGTATTACCGGGGGAAAGCATAGCCCTCCTTCCTCCTGCCTCCCCTCCCAGAGCCGGTCACGTGTCCTCGGGGAGGGGTCACCGTGACCTAGGGGAGTCACCGTGCGCCTGGGGGTCACGCTGACTCTAAGGAGTCACGTGACCTGTGGGCGGTCACGTGACCTGGGGGGTCACGTGACTTGTGGGCGTCACGTCGCTGCGGAGTCACGTGACCTAAGGGGTCACGTGACCTGGCGCGTCACGTGACCTGAGGGGTCACGTGACTTGTGGGGGTCGCGTGAACTGGGGGTCACGCGGACCTTACGGTTACGCCGACGGCGACGGCGGCACGCCGACGCCGCTCAACCCGGAAACGGGCGCCTAGAGCTGCGCTCGAAAACAGACGTACGCAGCCCTGCCCGCGTCTGTTCAGGCGCCACGGCCCGCGCCGGAGAGCCTCAAAGCTTCGTGTCTGGGACTGACCCGCAGCGCGAAGGGAGAGGGCCCCCAGTACTGTGCGTCACTGGCAGCGTGGCGTAGGACAGCGCCGCTCCATCTACGGAGCCCGATGAGAATTTAGGCCCAGCGACGAGTGCGGAAGACCGCACGCCTCCGACAGCCGCCGAGTACGGCACCGAATGAGTTCACTCGTTTTCCAGTCGCTAGCTTTTGGGTATACAAGCGACGAGTACGGCATAGCGCACGCACGGCGGCGGCCGCCAGTACGGCACCGTACGAGTTCACGGGTTTTCCAGTCGCTAGCTTTTGGGTATACGCACTACCTCTTGCTACTTATGCTGGATAACTACCACGTATACAGAATTAAAACAAAATCAGCTTACCTCCTATCTTTAGACGGCTAGCGCAACAGAGGTAGGTGCCGCTCGGCCGGCGTACTCGTTCAACGAGAACAATCTTGACGTCACATTCACATAGCGGCTGATTTCCAGTGTTGCCGGGACCTCAAGCGGCTGGTTTCGGTTTTGTTGGCCGCGCCCCAAACAAAACTTTGAGGCGTCGGTATCATTAAAACTACGCACAATAATGATGCAAAAATTACACCTTGCAATTCACAGAAGCGGACTGCACTAGAAACAGTCATAATCTTGAAATCGAAAGTATGGAACGGAGTTGCCCTTTAATCCCCAAGTCTTTCCTCGACCCCCAAAGCCACCCCGCCCAAAATAGTTTTCGGTCACGCCGTATTACCACAACACTTCACACCGCCTCAGGGCAGTCGCCAGAAGGTACGACGTCTATGTCGTATTTTCGTGCCAGTTTAAGCTGGGTTCTATGTGTCGTCTTGTAAATAAACCCCGCCCGGACGAGAGCCAGAGTTGCACATTCAGCCATCTTAAAAACACTGAGTACTGCAGGAAAGCCGCTCCTCGCGTGTGTAGGAGCTGTGCTCTGTTGATTGTGTCCGGTCACTTAACTGAATTCTGCGAATAGCGGCTCCGCCAGCGGAAAACAAGAAGAGGAGAAGGAGGCAAAAGGCAGGGCAACATACGCCGGGGCGTGTGCAACGTCGCCGAAGTGACTTTCCTGCACGATGCAGGGTTCTTTGCTCCTACGCGATCGATCTCGGTGAATCAGCGCGGCGGCGCGTGGAAAACGGACGCGCAACTCTGTCTCCCGTAGTATGGTGCACTGGAACACGTATCCGGCTGGTGAGTTTAACGCGTCCAAAAAATTGGTCCCTCTATTTTCGCCTGGTGACGTCATATTAGTGTCATGCTGTCACCCACCGCGATCCCTGGCGGTGTCCTCAGCAGCTGGTGCTGGACACGGCTGGCGCCTCGTTCTGCTGCGAGTCGCTTTCTACCGTGGCAGTAGCCTGAAGCTTCCGCAATTAGGAGTTGGGACGCAGTGATGACAGCGACACTCGCGTTCGCTTGCGCTTTTGCCAGAATTTCTACGACTCAACCGCCAGGATCGCAACATCGACAGCACGACATTCCGGCTTCGGTGACGTCATTTGTGGCCACTCATGACCACTTTTCGTGTAGTCGCTTGCATGGACACTTCACAATACACACCAGTCCAAGATGCGCTTTGGAGAACCATACCCGTAGGGAGCCTATGCAGAGAGCAAGTCATCCTGCTCGTGAGCCGGTGTTGCGGTGACGTCAGAACGACGCCGAACTCTGATTGGCTTCGATTGAAAGGATTGTGGATAGACCTCAATACTAGATGCCTTTAGGTCTGCCCACTATTTTTGTTTTAAATCAGCCAATCAGGGCTCGTCGTTTTGACGTCCCGGCAACTGCTGGCGCTAAGCAGCAGACGACTTCGCTCTGCGCATCGCAGGGAACTCTACCAGTGATTTGCGCGCAACGCTCGCCGACCGTAGCGCAGCAACCACGCGTTGCTATGCGTGACGATGCGGCGTCCTCTTCGAGGACCTGCCTATCCGGCACGAGCGGCCTTGCCATGCCGCGGGTCGAACACGGTTTATAAATGCGCAGGAGCGCGACCCCGGGAGCATTGCGCTCCCGGGCGAAACGTGCCGGCGAGAGCGTTGTGGCGCCGTACCATGTGGTGGTTTGTGCTGTACGCATTCTGTGGACCCTGGTCTTTGTCAGCACCATCAGGGTTGTGTATATTTTTAGATGAAAACCAGTACTACGCAAGCAAAATTTATTTTCAGTTTTTGATTCTAGAATTAACAGGACCAACTAACACAAGTATTCGGTCGCAGTCCGAAAATCGTTGTAATGTGACAAAAACAGTAACTTTAATTAAATGCTGAAAAATAACTGAGCTAGATTTATTCATTTCATACGTGATGTTGAAAGCTAAGTTTAGCTTATTTGCAATCCCGAAAACATAAGTAATGTCAGCAAGCTCTGACACAAAACTCGATCCAGGTACAGAAACAAACGTTCGGCACTGATTGTGCTAACATTGTTCAACAGTATTAAACAATATTGCCTAACGCGTTCCTGGCTGGCCTTAGTCCTATTTTTGTGAGATCGGTTGCGATCAAAATATCAGACATAATGTATTCCGCTGCTGTTTCATCTGCCTTTGGTTTCCGTATAGTTCACATGTAAGGTTGGGATCAACGGAACTCGCCACAAGATCAGTCGTCCTAGGATGACTGGCCCGGCAGCTCATAGGTAAGCTCGTCCGAGTAAGGCCCTCTCATCAAAATGTTGTATCTAGTACGAGGAATTCTCGTTACGCCAGAATACTCGTCACACGCAGCACTCTTATTGAGACATATGTGTTTTGTTGTGGGAGAAGTAATTTCTTTTGTGAAAGCAATTTATTTGCTTTGGTGTTCGTAACAGCTTAGACCGGTGCGGTATATGAAACGGTGAGTTACCCTTCGTACATTTTAAGTGGCAAAAACTCACTATGTCATGCATTCCAGTAAATAGTTCATTGATTTGAACTAAAGCAGACAATAAATGCATGTATCATTATCACTGCCTTAATTTAGCTTTGTCTTATAAGCCCAATTCCGGACAAACGAGCATTTAAGTTGCTTGCTCAGAGGCCCCCCGAGTTCCATAGTGACGTGCGAAAGAGCGCAACGTACGTTTTTTTTTTACAAATAAAGGTATTATTTTATTAGCAAGTCTTCAAAATTGGAATGCCAAATTCTGAGTTGTAACGTAAGACATGTCTCGGGGCTAGGAAATGGCTAGCAGAACGAAATCTTTCTCTGCTGAACTTACACACAAGCAATACAAATATCTCATATGGATAACTAGATGGTTCTTGCAATGTTCAGAATGTAGCCACTTGCGCAAATTGACGCCCAATACTCACGAGACATCCGGCATTAAGTAGTGTTACATGCTGGAAGGTTGCTTTATTCTTTTCACGTTGAAAAAAGGCAGCAGCAAAACTAGCCATGGAAACAAGTGGAAAAATCGATAAGTAAACAAGGTGTACACTTTCATTTTCTAGCATGAACAGAAATATTTTCAACTTTTAGTCATACTTTGACGTAGCTCAGCTGAATTATCTGTTTGACCCCAAGATATGTATGGGTGCCACACAAACCGTCACAGAATTGACAGCTTGGTGGATTGTCATGGATTGCCTTACAGTGAGTTGAGGATCCCTACATAACCGAGGCAATGCCAGGGCATTGCATTTTGTGCCAGGTGTTTCAGCTGACTAGCGGCCCCCTGTGACGGGAAGTGTTCCTACGACGAAGCCAGCCTACATCCAGAAGGCCACGGTGTAGACCAGTTGTCCTGCAGGCCAGTTTTCCGGCGGCAGATGAAATTGACGGCAAGTGTTTTTGCCGATTCCTGCAAATGTCTTTATGTTCATCTTCAACTACTACACCCAGAGTGACAGCAGACGTAGAATATTCTCAGAAGTTGCGGTTCTCTTCGCTTGTTTGT
>JAZHYW010030688.1:0-46439 GCA_037355805.1 Ixodes ricinus | reverse complement strand
TCGGCCGCGCGAGTGGAACTCCCGAGTAGCCCGAGCTAGATTCAACGTCTGAAACAAACATAGTGTTTATAAAAAAAACACATCATTGAACCCATTGTGAATTACAAATATGACTGTAAAAAATGTCGACTATAGTGCTATATTGTGTACTATTTTTCTCGATATTATTAGCGCTCTTCTTTGGACGGATTTCGTGGTGGTCACAGCCGGCTTGAGTTTGCGCTTGCCGCTCTTGAAACTGTTCCAGCTGCTGAAGGATACTCAACTCTCAGCACGCAACTATGAAGTATTGCGAGCATAAGTGAAAATGTTTCACGTGACTTTAGTTCTCTCGGCACACAGCTCGCGCAAAAGCACCTTGACGTGGCCGGCCTCCAATGCTTCCGGGGAACGCTTTTTTTTTCTTCACCCATGAAAACAAGGGCAAAAAAGAAGCTTTTTCCGGCACTGTTTCTACACTCTATCGCGGGGCACAAATTGTCTACCCATATTGCAAAGGAACTTTCAACGTTGAAGCCGCGAAAAAATAATCTCGATCGCTGGCGCCCGGAAAGCCACTTCGCGGCTGCCCGAGTCGCTCGTCCGCCTGCCCACCCGTGACGTACGCGGGTAGGGAAAAGTAGGGATTTTTCATTGTTGCCAGTAGAGAGTCGCCTCCTGAAACCTCGCGGCCAGCGTAATTTGAAAATTCAATAACTTCACGAAAAAATTTTATTTTTATACAATATTTTGGTTATCAGTTGAGAAAGGGTTTTTGATGCGGTCTGCAAATTTCCAGCCAAATCGAAGCCTACCGAAAAATCGGCGGAGTTCCCTTTAAGCGAGTGAACGCTTGAAAGGAGGTAAGTAGACTCTCCTCCTCTTTATCGTTTGCTAGTTAAGGTGCGAAGAGTGGAGGGCTTTGATAAGCTTTTCCACTTATCCTGCAACAGAGGAGAATATATCTCCCAAAATATTTGATATGAAAAATTATATCTACGTGTCGGATCTTACATTTATATTTGTTAAGCGTAAAACAAATATTTCGGGAATGATGCTTTTGCGGCATACTTAAGATTGATGTACACATAACAGATGTTAACATTTCACCGCATCCCAGACTCGCAGGTTCACTCCTTCACTCAGAGTGGAGAGAGTGCGCAACTTCATTTGTACTCGCCTGTTTTCATTTCTTTCTTTTTCGATGGAGGCTTATTGCGGAGAAGGCGCCGTGTAACCGAGCTTTCGGTTGCACGTTAAAAGATCCCCAGGTGGTCCAAATTAATCCTCAGTCCTCCGCTGGGCGGTGCCAGATCGCCGTCATTGGTTTGGCACGTAAAACCCCCAAATTTGACTTTTTCATTTTCTTTTTCCCATTTTTGTACCTTCGAAGTTTGGGAAAGGTTATGCTCCCATAAAATTATCCCTTGCAAAATACTGCGGTTGGCTTTTAAAAAAAGTTAAAATAGTCAACTATCGACAACTTGGATAGTTTGTACAACCTTTGAATGCCCGGAGCCCCGGTATATTAATCCTATATGACTATAATGTATGGTATGCCACTGGCTACGACGATTAATCAAAACTAGAGGATTGCGATTCTTCATAGCGACATACTAAAAGCGACGTCCGGCCCATAGTAATTGGAAACTTGCTAGCTTGTTGTTATCCCTGAGCTTCACTGAGATATTCGAGTTGAAGTATTATAACCACATTATATACATTTTTCATTTTGTGTCCAAGCCTTTTGGGGAAGTCGCCTTCAAATTGAAATTTTTACGCTGGTCAAATATTTCCAGATTATATTTAGAGCTCAAAAGTTGGTAAGAAAATAAAGCTCGTACGGGTCACTTCCAAATTAATATTCATCTATAATAAGAAGAACGATTGACCAATTTTGTGATATGTTTAACTGAAAAGAAAAATCTAATATATAGAACGCTAAGTTAATGCAGGTATATTTTTAGCTTTACAAATTTGTTTAAAAAACATGTTTTTTTTTAAACCTCCTGCAGTTGGAGCAGATGAGTTGCACGTCCAGGGGGACATAGTGTAGAAGGCTCATCAAAACGATCGTTCGGCTAAGTAAGTAAAAATTATTATTTATTTTTCTAATTAGTGAAACTAGACATATGGTTGCAATCAGAGACTTGCTGAGCGGAATCCTAAACCACTAAATCAATAATTTTCAGAAAGACTGATCGTGCGAGAGTCGCAGTAGTACGCCAAAGTTGGCCCTCGTGCAGCAGGACTAAAGCTGCCGGTGCGATTAGGCGACCGCGTGATTTTGTTTAGGGACGAAGCTGCCTTAGGGTCTAGCCTCTGTCCGTCAGTTCGTCCGTCCGTCCGGCGTCCGTGCTCACATAAAAAGAAAAATACGTTTGCGCAGTCGACAGGATTCGAACCTGTGCGGGGAGACCCCAATGGATTTCTAGTCCATCGCCTTAAACACTCGGCCACGACTGCGGGGCGAGTAGAGGGCTCTGAGATGTGGCAGTAACTCAAGAGCTGGGGTTTCTGTCATGGATGAAACGTTGCATGTAGCCGCTCAACGTCTATACAGGAGAGGGCGCTGCGGTCAAATGCGTATATAATCGCGTTAAACTTTGCATGCATTGGCTCAACGTTTATAGACGAGAGGGCGCTGCGGTCAAATGCTCAAATGCGTAGATAACCACGTTCCATATCACACATTTTCTTTCTGACATGGACCGTTGACTTAAGTAGGTGGAGATGTGTTCCCACGGCTTCTAGCGGATCCAAGCCGATCCGCTAGAAGAACCACTGGCTCTGCATTTCACCGACCATAAAGCAGTAATAATAAAGTCGAAACGCAACCCGGAACTCAGCACTACCTATGAGCAATAAAAAAATCAGCACCATCAGCAATACCTATGAACAATAAAATCAGTATCATCAGCACTACCGGAGCTTCGCCCCATTCAACATAATTCACCACGTGGAGATGCGGTCAATTTTTCCGTCTCTTGTCAGAACCCCAGCCTTGTACGTGTTTCACGAGTGGTACATCTGACGCACTACTGTCACGAATGAAAAATGATGAAACGGCAAATAACTGAAGAAACTAAACGTTTCATTGGGCGAACGTGTGCCCAATACAAAATAGAAGAAGGTTAGCGTGGCAGGCGTAGATGTTGTCGAAACGTCAGGGTCGAGCGCTGGGGCGAGACTGATTCCAGCTCGCTACGCGGAGCTCCGTAAGGTACACGCGTGGACTTCTGGAACAATTGGCGTAAAAGGTTTGGCGCGTAGAACATTCGGACCTAGAATAAGCAACGGGGTTCTCGAATTCACCAGAACGCAGCATTTCCAGAAATAACGAAACGCTCGAGGTGCACCTAAGCACTTGTTATAAGTTGTGAATGCGAAAGCATGCACGCTGTTCATCCGTCCTTATTTCGACTGCGGCGTACTTGCGTCGACGGTCGAGCGCGCTCGCTCTCCTCGCCACGCTGACCTTGGGAGTGGAGCGGCGGAGCCGCTGCCTCGAGGACACGCAGCGAAATGGTGAGGCGCTAATGGAAATTGACGCCGGCGGCTTCCTATCACTGCCGTTTTGCGTGGCTTTCTGCGTGGCTTCAAAGCTGGGATGCCTCAGATCGCGGCTTCGGGAATTTCTCTGCGTTTGGCGCGGCTGATGACGTCGGCTCCCTCCACGGGACAGTTCTTTCACATTAAAAAGGTGCGTCCACTTCCAGGCATCGAACCACAGCCCTTTGCGTGGGAGGGTCACGATGACCATTCGGCCACGGGCGCGCGTGCTCGGAGACGCGCGTGACACTAGTACGCATCACACGCGATTGAAGTATCTCTAGAAAATATTGACTTAATGGTTTTAGATGACGCTCAGCAAGTTTCTACTTCGGACCATATTTCTATTACCACTAATTAAAAAAAGCGCACTAACAAGTCTTACCTAATTAGCCGACTGATCGCTATGATTAGCCCTATTGTATACTTTGGTCCCTGGCCTAACCCGGCCAACTGGACTGCACAAATCGCATGAGTGTAGCTTTCTCGATTTTTTAAACAAATCTGTAAAGCTTAAAAAACACCCTTGCTCAAAAGCACTCTAGCCAATAGTTAGCATTTTTTTTTAAAGTGAGGTTTTAGAGAATTAGGCATATAAGCAAGGGATGGCAATCTAACCGGAAATAGGGAAAATGAGAACCGCCAAAATCTAGTTAGGTCAAGGGGTATTTATGCGGGAGAGAAGTCCCTCCCCTCTTTCTCCGGGATGCGCATCACATGATTACGACGTCACGCCTTTGACGTAGACATCCCGTGGATGAAGGGGATTTTTGGCGCACATCCCTCCCCGATTAGGATTTCTTGTGTGAATACACCTTTAAAGACATCCAGAAACCCGATGTTTCAATGATGCTCAATCCATCTTCAGATTGAGTTTTTCATTTCACTTAAGTCTTAATACTAAACAAATGGCGTCAATGAGCGATCGTTCTACCTTATTTTCAGCCTCTTGGCTGAACTGGATAAACAATGTAGTTTTGTACCTACCTTGAAACCTACCATGAGTGCATTCACGACGTTGTATCCTACAAATGTGGCCACCTGGTGGCAAAGACGAAAGAACAGATAAGCTACGAAACAATGTGACAGCTCGAATGTGTCTCCAACTGGGTTGTTCCCCGTGCTTCTATTTTGTTCGCTCATGGCGTCACCAATGCCACCCTGGCAGTGGCAGAGCAGCAAAGATGGAGACAGCGGACTCCTGTTCTGTCGTAGCCCCCACTGCCGATGGGCTGTCTACAGGAATTCCAGCAGTCACAGGCTGAGGCTATACTTCCTAGAGGGATAAGGACGTAGGGCTAGATTTCGTACATCCCATGACTGAGGCCAGCATGGATTGGAAGCAAGGGCGGCATCAATCGTTTCGCTGGGACTCGTCTTCAATCAGTGAAGACGTGAGTTCCAGCTGAATGCTGACGCACTGCTCGTGTTCAATCTGCGATGGCGCTATACCACCGGTAGGTAATTTAAAAACCCAGCATTATTGCCTTGTTACCAGCTACACACCCCAGTATTGGAGGATTTGGCGCTGTAAGCACGCAAATGAGCATAGTGGAATGCGTTCTTCCTATACTTTGCTTCACCCCAAGTCCAGATGCAGAAGACGCTGCGAGCTGGTGGGTCAAATAGACCAGTCTTACCCACTGTAATCTCACCAAGCGAACTGCGCCGGCGCGCGCATTCCGGAAGTGGTGCCGCCGCCATTCTACTTTTAGTCATCGCCTTCCGGCTTCCCGGCTGCACAGGGCCGCTGTGCGCGTACATCATCGTGCTACGTAATCGCTTGGGACGGCCCGGTATCGGCTTGAAATCTCTTGTCGTATCTGTACTTCGTAAGATTGTGTCGTTTTTGATGCCTTTGTCAGCAAGCGCGGAACAGCTGCAGGCGTCTTATCGCTTTAGCATTGCTTCGTCTTCTACTGGCGCAGTCGAGTTGTTCACGCGATGGTCCCACTGCGGCCGCGGGAAAAACAACGACGCCACTGCTACAGCACTCCTGCTGCTCGGACGTCTCAATGAACGTGGAAACAAGTGAACATCTATAGTTAAGTAGCAAAGACCACGAACATTCGAGGGATCATAGGCTCAGAGTACCGCGAAAAAGCATCGGGTGTGTCGCTGGAAATGAACCTTGGTAGTGCTCAGGGTTGTACAAAACGTTTAATCGACAATGAATAAGGAAAGGCTAAGTAAACATTCCCTGGAGGCGATAGTTTTTTAACAGTCGTTTCATTCTGGCTCACGGCCTGTGTGACAGGGTGCAGATGACCTGTGGGGAGAAGCCTGTGCAAAAATAAGAAATAACCTCCAGGACGACCATGCCTGACGCGCCGTAGCTACTCGGATCTGTCGAAAAGCAGCAGCCATGCCAGGTACCCAAAAACGTTGGGTGGAGATGAGTTTTCGTGTTCAATTTGTATTCAGTTTTATTCTGTTTGCGCAAGCTCCGAACCCCAACAGTCGGTAGACAGTGGGAGCTTTTTTCTGCGGTCTCGATTGATGTCAATGCACCACCACATGGTGGGAGAAGTTCTTTTGCTGCCTTTTCGGTGGTAAGTGTTGCACTTCTAAATTGCATTAGCCGGCGTTTTTACGTTTTGTACGAAAAAAAGTAATTAAATAAAGAGTGCATTAAAAAAGGTCGGTATTATTTCGAGCGATGCATATCCGGTATCACTGCTTCTTTTTAAGTTACTGCCGTCATCTTTTCAGGTGCAGTTTTACCTGAAACTTGTCGTCATAATAACAGTTATAACCAACAAAATATATGGTACGAAAAGCGCATAAACAATTGCAAGGAGGACGCTTAAGCTTGGCCTTTAAGTGTAGAACGCGACAGTTAAACATATATACCGCTGCTCGTTCCCCAAGCCGTGCAAGCGTCTCTATGTGGCTTAGCAACAACAAAAAAATTGTCGGCGTGGCGTAGTCGGTAGCGTGTCGGCAGTCGGTAGTTGATTGTTGGTGCGAATCGCGCTCCGTTTAAAGTGTCGGTTCTCGGTCGTGAGTGCGAATCCCACCGTCCGTTTAAAATAGTTCGAATTTTTTTCTTTAAGACAAATGAAATACTTTATAAAGTACAATCGTTTTAGACATGCTGCGACCATTAATTCACATTATATGTCATGTTTTAATCTCTTTTATTCCACGTGTGATGTCACGTTTCAAGTGAGCGTTGCAGGTTGTTTGAAATTCTCGGGCGAGGTCACGTGACTGTGACGTCATGACGCTATCGACCAATCAAGGTTTTTAGTCCCACATCACCGACACCGATACCGACGCCAACGCCGCCTTTTCTGTGACACGAGCTGTCTCGCTTTAAAACGGCCGGCACAACGCAGCGCGGAGGTCCCGATTGAGATAGACCTTCAGAGCGGGTGCCCAAGGAGATTCTAACGTACAGAACACTTCGAAATGCCCTACTATGTCTCGTGTCCTGTACAATGTGGTGCATATAAATTAAAATGCAAATCGCGAAATAAACAAAAAAGAAAAAAGAAAAAAAGAAAAACGATGTTTTTTTTTTGCTTTGTTTGGCCCTGTTTATTTTTCTTAGCCACTATTTTCGGAGGCTGCTTTTTTATGGAAGGCAGAAGATCCGATGCTTCTTTGCCTGGTGCTGTTATTGTAGCATCCTGGCAGACAACAGGCGAAACCACCCATAGAAAACCGTGAGTGAAGACCACTCCCGTGCTAAGATGGAAATTTCTATGTTCGTCATGTTTCTGTGCGCGTTGAATCATCGCTGAACCCATCAAACAAATAGGCCCAGTGACTTGCACTTTATACGCCGTTGGTATCTGGACCTGAGACGCTCTTCAGGCACCAGAGAAAAAACTGCTGCGGTATCGGAACCAACAATATTACTCAACTGTTCGGGAGTAGGTTTTGTCGCTGGATTTCAAATTCGCATTATAAAGACACCGAACTGTAATTTACTTACAACTCTGGCGTTGTATTCCGGGTTAGTGAATCTTCCGGGCCTGAAAGCCCACTTCTTAATCTAAGAAAAATAGAAGACATCAGAGTATAGATACTCGTTTGGAGTTTAGGGGCATACTTAATTGAAACACGTTTAGGATGGCATCTTCAGAAAAATGGTGTGGTCGTTAACCATCACTGAGGAAGGGTAGCGGCTGGTTAAGCTCACTTCAACACTCTAATTTTATTTTATCAATGTATGTGCGATAGAGGTCTGCACTTATATAAAATATTCTATAAAAAATTGATTATGTATATGAATATCTCACCGTAAATAGCATTTCTTTTCGAATACGAATATTTCACATTTAAATGCATTGAGGAAAAATAATTTGAGAAATCGAGGCTAGAATTGTTGTTTTAGAGTGCATATTCTTTTGAGATGGAACAGGTTTATTACACGAGAAACATTTCACATATCTTTATTAATGAAACAAAAAGCGCCGATAAAATTAGTTGTGTAAAATCTAAGCAAAGATATGACTATCCTAATTCTTTTAATATGGCTCGAGGACTTTTGTCTCGGAACTAGCCTTTAGAGCGTGCGGTCGAGCTAGAATGTCCAGTGTAATCAGAGAAAACTGACATACAAGAGTGAGCAAAATATCCGAGACCATTGAGCCAACTAAGATGATCCAACACGTTACCCGTTTCGCCTAGCACGCCAGTGCAAAGCAGTGAAGCTTGGCATTAATTTACGATAAGGAAAGAGAAACATTTAAGCCAAACAGACAAGACAGGGTTTCTGAAGACATTCGCATTTTTCAAATACTAGAAAAACCTCGAATACCTAGAAGAGCAAAAGTGTGCTGCGAACATAATCGAATAGCGAACAAATCATTTGCGAATTATTCGAAGCTTTCAATATCCACACACATCTATTGCATAAATGAGTATAACAACACGCACATGATATATTTAATGTTTCTACTGTAATAACGGATCTATACATTTTTAATGCTGATTACTCATCACAGTCAATGTCTTGAGTAGCGGCACACAGCCTAGTCTCGGCTATCGGCTCATGTTTGGCCTTTTTGCTGATTATATAAGATAGCGGCGAACAACTTTCTTATGCAAAATATGATTTAAAATAAAGACCCTGTAAGTTTTTGATTATCTGAAGAATTCTTAGTTAGGCTTGGGTGAGCTGGCATCACAGTCAACCCGAAGGGTGTTGCAGGTTATGAAGGATAACGGTGAGGTCTGCTAGGAGTTTTAGGAAGTTGTATCCTGTCACCGCGGCGATCGAACAAAACACTACACCCCGAATCTCTGAAGTGATTGTAACCAAGCAGAAATAGAGCACCCGTGCAATTCTCGTGTCTTATCTAAGAACCGTATTTGACTGTCGTCCCCGGGCATGATCAGTGAGTACCTCGGGATGCTTTACAGTGTTTAGGGATAGAGGCAGAAAAAAGTGTGCCTTCATTCCTAATATTACGGATAAAATACTGTTCCTCTCTAGTGGTATTGTGTGCGGGTTCGACTGTGTCCTAGCTGTGCCTTCATATATGCTTGCGCAAAATGCGTAGAAGTTTATTAAATTTTAATTTATGTGCCCTTAATGACAGCTCAAGAAAACCACTAACGTCATTCTGACACAACTGTCTCGGTGCTTTCGCTTTGTGAAGACGCCTGAATCTACACTTTTCTGATCACGTAACATTATATTGACTACATCACCATGTAGGCCGTTCTGCGGCAAGCCAGATCAAGAGGTGCAAAGACACGACCATCGTCAACACAATGATGTGCACTGCGTGAAACGCCTGATGTGTACCAAGTCCGTAGTGCTGTATTTTCTAAATAACCTGCCAGAGGCAAGAACGGGGCACAATTTGAACATCGGTTCTGTGTCGGCGTTTGGCTGAGACTTTTGTTCAGCCAGTAAGAACATGAATTCCAGCTGAATGCTGATGCAGCACTCATGTCCAATCTGTGCCCTGTGGCGGCTTCGATAGGCGACAAAGAAAATTCAGCACTATGTCCCTCTTCTCTAGGGAGTGCTGACTAACCGCGCCGTGCTCACGTTTCGAAGATTACTGTCAAGCTAAATAGAGTACGAAATTGCATTTAATACACTCCAGAACTGCCCGCCATTCTGCTCAAAACGAGCGTCTTGTTTGTGTCTTTGACTGTGCAGTACATACCATTCACGGGTTTTTTGGGACCCCTAAAGTATCATTCGCCTTGCTGTACGAGAAGTTAATTTCTTTGCTCAAGGTCGAACGTCTATTGTTGGCAGAGGTATTAGATATGATCAATGAAGACGTTGCAAGGTGTTATCGCTAGCAATTGACTCTTTCCAATCTCTAGCAGGCACACTCTAAGAAAGGGGACAGCGGTATTCAGTCCCTCCAGGGACCAAATCAGCTGCCACCACCATTAAACCCCTTGGGGACTAACTGGGAGTTGAGCAACTTTTCCACCCTTCCCGCTAGTACCTCAAAGTTGAAACCCCAGGACTAACATTTAGACCCTTGCATTTAGGCCACTGAGACCAAATGTTGCGCCCTTACCTTATTTATTAGTAAACTGCGTCATTACAAACCCAGGTGGCGCTAGTCAATGTCCGAGTCCCGATTGGCAAACAAAAATATTATCGCTGCGATAGATATTTTTTACGCTGACTACATTGACATTTCGACAGCGCTAATTTCACATTTGCACACGTAATATACATTTATATAGACAAGGAATTCGAACACAGATGACACACACGCAAAAGACACGCGCGATGACGCGCTTGTCCCATCATCGCTCCCAAAGGCTACCCAATCGCCTTTTATACTCATCATTGGGGGGATAGGTGGTCGAGTGGGCTAGCGCACACCAGCTCGGAGCACGTGGAGTGAAAGCTCGCGCTGCAGAAACCCAGGATCCTGAGCTCAATCCCCACCCCTGCTCGTTTCGATCTGGATTATCATCGTGCCATTGTGCGGTCATGTATCACTACTGAGTGGTGCACGTTAAAGACCCCAGCCTAGCGGTTGTATTGCACTAGATAAATTGCTAATCTACAGCTGGGAAACTCGTCGCCCGTGGAGGCAGACAAAGTTCTAGGCTATAGAACATACACACAATCTAATTTTTTTATACTGATCATTTGCAGGAAGTCGTTTGGACAGGGACCACCTCGTCCGTGAACGATGTTACAAAAATGGTTCTGCTTTCGCACCAATATTGTTTTCCAATATTGTTGCACCAACAGTGCAAGGCATGTATCTTTTACTTAGAAGTAACGGTACGCACTATTCATTTTGCGGCAGCGTCTCCATAGGTTCCCAGTAGCCATGTTCTCGCTTCCCGCATAAACTGCACCACTTTATGCATGCGCGTCTTTGCGGCAACCACATCGCCTCTTGCCTAAGAGGTACATATATTTTAAAAGGTAGAAAAATAAACTGAATTAACCTTTCTTGTCTATTGAAACGTTTTTAGCACATTTTATGTGGCTATTTTCATCGCAGTTAAACCAAATATAACATATAAATCCTTCCAAAGCACGTTCTAAATTATGCAAACACAAACGACGTCAGGACAGTGGTCAGAAACCTCACGGCCAGTACACCAGCCGTCGCCGTGGAAGCCAGCGTTCGCAGCAGCGCTGGCTTCCACAACGTTCTGGAACAGAGCCTGCGATCATTATAAGGTCAGCTCCAACCCTTAAACATACCTTCCACATTATTTGCTACAACGATTGTGTGTGGACACCTCCCCATGCGTTCCGAAACAGTAAGCGTGTTGCTAACGCTGGCCATCGGCGATGCAGCAGACGTCGCCATCTTGTCCGCCCGTTTGGGGGACCAAAACAAAGAGATGCAACCTGACTTAATGGGGCCCTACAATCATGTTTAAGCGTCTACCTTTTTTTGCTGTTTCCACATATCTTGGGGTTCGGGCAAGCCAGCGGGCTCGGAGGGAGTAACTAAATATCAGTGCGTCATATATTAACCGGACGACGCGGATACCTCCTCCGCCTACGGGGACGACCCGCGGTGTTGAAAGCGCGCGATATGTGAAGTCTCTGGTCCTGGGCTTACTGTTGGTCAGAGGCGCTAAAAGCTTCTTTTTAGTTGAAATACAAAATATCAGTGGCGCGAACCGTTTCAGTTATTTATGAAAGTAGTTTTGTTCAGTATTTTAGATCAGAAAAGAAGCCAATGCAGTTTATAAAGTACGGAAACAGGAAATGACCCGTCGACATACTCGCCACCAAGCGGTGGAAAAGACGGCGCATACTAGGAGGGGGTAGTGGGATCAGTGCACCGACGAGTGGCGAGCGTAGAAAGATCCCGAATGTACGCAGCGGCGCTGCGGTCGTAATCGGTCTCGAGGATGCGACCGGTTCCGAGTGTTCCGAAGGCCTTCGGAGAGTTGGTTTGGCTTGCGGTTTGGCCGTTTCGCGGTATGGCATCACGAAGTGGCTCCGCTTGTGAACTGATCTTTAACCTGTGTTGCTGTCGTTTGTGGCCAATGAAGTGTCATGCCGAATTAGCGTTTAATCGCGCAGCAAATGCAATGGGAGCCGTCTTGGCTGCCGCTTCATACACCCTATCTAGAACATGCGCTAGTGGCGCCCTCTCGAGCCGTCGGCACGGAGTGCGACAGCCGTGAGTGCTCACTGAGCTCACTACCCCTCCTCTATTTCACGGCTACTGAAGCAACCAAGGACGCCATTAAGTAGGTTATTTCTTGCTTGTTTTTGTAGTTTTGATTTGCCTTGAACTTTATAAATTTGAGAGAAAAAGAACTTTAATTAAGTTACTACGTTCAGTGCGCTCAGGTTCGGTGAAAATTAAAAAAAAACAGTAAAAGTCCTTGCTGGGCCCCTTTAAGGCCCCTACGCACAGTTTAGTTTGAGAGATTTTGATTGCGTTTGACTGCGTCGCGGCTGTGAGGAACCAGGGCATCCTCGCTTCCAATGTCACGTGCCGAGCTATTCCTTGAATCGCATTCCACACTTTGTACGAAGGCGAAGCACAGAAGTGCCGGTGACTCGCTTTCATTTCTCGACGCAATGCAGTCAAACGCACTGAAACGCCCTCGAACGCAAAGGTGCGTAGTGGCCTTGAGGAGGACTAATAGCTGCTCCTGCTCGCGCACGCCTCTCGGTTAGTCTCGGTGGAGAGCAGTTAGTCTTCCGCATTTGCTCTCGGTACCTAGCTTGAAGCAGGTGGTATCTTCGGGGAGCAACTGGTAGTTCAGAGGGCCAAATGCTGCCGTTAGTACTTTGAGGCAATCTTTTTTCTTAGTGTAGTGTAGCGCATATATTGGAGCTTTCAAATAGGCTGGTAGGGACGAAAGAAAGGTGACGCACAATAAAAATTAGTACAGGCAATACAGAAACGCTACGGTGAAATATGAAAAAAAAATGTATAAAGGAACAAGAGAACGAGATTAAGGAACTGAAAAAAGGGTACACAAACTTGGACGGGAGCGAAGGATTGAGGATACTGCCGAAATGAAAAGACAACTTAAAGGGATTCTGCGGTGATATCCGGAAGCAGACTTGTACCGTACGCATTACAAGTAATCAAATTACTTGTAATCGATTACTTTTTGGAGTAATCTTGTAATCAGTTGATTACTTTTTTAGGCAGTAATCACAAGAGTAATCTGATTACTTTTTAAAGTAATAAAATTACTTGTAACCGTTACTATTTTTCCACGCCCCCCCCCCCCCCCCCCCCCGGGCAGACGCCTTTTTTTATGAAATGACAAAAATAAAATTCGCTTTTTTTTTTTCGAACGGAAAAAAGAAAGATTTTTGCGGAGCTGTAGGAAACGAGGTCAACCTCTTTCTATGTACAGTTTCTGTGAAATGTCCGCTTTTTTTTTGCTTTTTTTTTTTCGAGCTGGGATTGGGAGTGGGAAGCTTTATGGAAGCCACAGTGCGTGACAAAGGCCATTCAGGGCGAAGTTTGAGGGAGCAGAATGTAGCTTTGTGAGTCCTTCGTTCAAACTAGCCCCCTTACGCACACACACACAGAAATAAAAAAATAAAAAATCCTGCTTAGGGTACCTACTCGCAGCCCGTAGGAGAACCAGAACCGAAGAATGCCTAAAGCGGATGCAAAATATAACAAAGGCAGTTGAAATATTTCCCCATTTACCCTAGGTGGTCTTTGTGACAAGCAATGTTTCGAGTTGAGAAGTGGTCGGGGCGATCCCTTCCGCTAATGGATACTACACATGATCCGTTTCAAATCCTGGAGCTGCTGCTCTTTTGTATAACATGCGAGCTCATCCACATGTGAATAATAAAATGAGCGACGCAAACTTTGAGCGACAACCCTTGCTCAAGCTTAACAAGATCTAGAACCCCCTCCGCTCCCCCCCTCCCCCCCCCCCCCCCCACACACACACTGGCGTACGCCAAAATCATTAAACGTCTTCAAACGAATTCTATGCTTGTGTGCGCATTGTGAAGGTGCAACGACCACGAAGAGGGAGCCAGTTTTTCTTCTTCAATACTTGTGCAAATGTGAAATATACGTTGGAAGTAGTTGTTATGAGCGCTAAAGATGTGTCTTCACAAAATAAAGTAATCGGAAAAGTAACGATTACTTCTTTAAGTAATGTCCAATTACTTTTGCCGTCGAGTAATCAAGTAATCTAATCGAATACTTTTTAGCCAAGAGTAATAGTAATTGTAATCGATTACTTTTTTAGTAACGTGTACAAGACTGTCCGGAAGTTACTAAGTTCTTGGGGTGGTCATGTAGAGATTGCGGCCTAATTATAGTCGTATGTGATATTTATTTCATTGTAATGCGCCCCAATATTCGGTATTCAATTATGAAGATCAGTACGAAACTTCCGGACAAATTTCCCAAGTATGCATGTCGGGTCATGTCGTGACATAATATCAGGCTTAAAACGTCAGAGTCGCAGGCATTCAAGTCTGAAGCAATTTATAGGTGGGTTGAGAAGTCCATGTCCTCAATATTGAGTTTGACGCTAAGCAGTGTACATTCAAGCAAATAACAAAAACTGATTACGGCGGTAGCTGCGTTGCGGCCACTGAAGAAGCTGTTCGCAACTCCAGCGGCGAGCAGCGCTTTGTGAGTGTCTTGGCTGATGTGAATGTGTCCCTGAGTGTGATTGTTTTTGTGGCCTGTGGTGGCGTGTGCTTGTGTCGATTCCCTACTTGCGGTGTCATTTTCAAGACATGGAAAACCAACTCGCCCAAGCCGCCGTTTTGTCCAGCGGCGGACACAAAATCTCTTTTCCTCCGCTTCCCGTGTCGGCCACCAGGACCTGCCAGTTTGCGCTGCGCACATGGACTGGCGGTAACTTTCCTCTTGTCATCTTCACGTCTTCTCCGCTGTGTCGCGTCGCGTCTTCTAAAGGAAAACATGCGAACACAATAAACAGCGCCCTGCGTATGCTAAGCTGTCCGTAGCCATAAAAAGGTGGTTTGCATTTGTCTTTTCTGATTTTTCACAGACGATGCATGCTTTGACACGTAACTTCATCTAGCGAATCTTTTGATCAAAGCACTATCAAAACAGGACTGACATCACTGGGAATGCTAAGATCCCCGGAAATTCTTACCTCGAATACTCCAACCACGTCGTACGGCGTGAAAAGTAGGTAGTAGAGTTCAAAGATCCGGCAGAGGTACGTGGCCATGGTGAGGACTAGACTGCAGCCGAGGTACATCGCCAGGGAATCGCGGGAGTCCTGTTTCAAAAGAAAGCGCGATGAATCAGACCGGCGCAGAACAAACTGCCTTCTTTCTCAGTGCTGCCAAAGGAGATATATTGGAACGGTGTTTCTGATTCTTCGTACTTCTTCAGACATCTGTCGAGCCCAACGCTCTCAATCTGCTTTGGCGCTGCGCCGTTTTCGGACAAATATTTCGCCAAATTAATTTGGTGTATGAATCGAAAGCAATCCAAATTTGCCGTCTGAATCTGACGGGAAAACGCTTTCCGCTAGGTTTAACGAGGAAATGAAAGTGATTTATGCCTTATACCAATATAACATTTCAGGATCTCTCGCAAAAGAAACGCCGGCTAAATGTAATGGATAAATTAAATTAGTGGATATTTGTGCACTAATTCGGGTTTTGGTTCTAAATATTGCTTTCGAGCGGCGATCGACGGACAGATAGGATGTTTGGCCGCCCTTGAATAGCTATCGCGTCTTTAATATGGCATCAGCGAAACGCCGTTTTATCTGAACGGACTATAGGCTCGTCAAACAGAACGTTGTAGCCAAAGCTTCCGGAGCGCGCGGATTGGACTTTGGCGAAGAATGCGCTGCGTCATCGTCGACTTGAAGCGTGTATAAAGCTCCGTGTTGCGCCAATGTAACCCCTTGTGCAACAGGCGCGAGGCTGGTGCGGCGAAAATGTGGATGATATATAGCCGAAATAAATGCTGATGCATTGCTTTCGCACTCAGAAGTAAGAGTCGCCAAACGAAATTAAGATTCTGCTGTCCCCGTTTCGTAAACACGGCTTTTCTGATTTTCACTTTACCTGTCCCCCCACTTATTGTTACCTGTCACTCCGCCAGTATTACTTACGAAGGAGCCGGTGCTGCCAGAAGGCGAGGCATCGCTTGCGGTGCCATTCACAAACCCTACTGCAGCACTAGCGGCCTTCGCGCGCCGAAGGAGTGGAATTTGACCTCTGCTACGTTACCGGGACTACCTTCCGTAAAGGAGGAAGGAGTTCTGTGTGTGCGCGTCTGGCAACATCGACAAGTCAGATGAAGTAAAGCCAAGTCGAGCCAAGCTGGATATACGAAACTGTTCGCTATTCAGGGGATTCGCCAAGTACCTTGTGTCTCTTGCCGAACTCCACTCTTCTCTACGGTTAAGTAAGCCGCCTGGATACAGGTTGGGGGCAATACGTGACAAGTGTCACCTAGCCATGTCCGGTTGGGTGCCAGCGACGGAAGTCGACAGATTGACTGGCAGCCGAGTTCTGACGCAGCGCTCATTTCTTCTCACTGATTGGACAGTGCAAGCCAAACCACGCCCTCGAGTGCATCCGTGTTGCTTCAGGCAGGGATAAAACATAACGTGTGCAGATATACAGCGGCGCTCTGCGCCGCGAAACGAGCGCGCTCCGGGCAGCGAAAGAGCGCAAAATAGAGCGACAGAAAAGCAGAAAGAAAAAGTCACAGCATATCCACGTGGTGAATGATGATGAGTGGGCGAAGCTCCGGAGTGAATCGTCGGTAAACCAGCGATTCTTCCGTGTTCGCCCACTCATCGCCATGTAAAGACGTGAGAAACTGTGCGTGTGTGTATACAAAACGAAACGTCTAGAAAGTCTCGCTTAAACCTCGTGTCGGCACCTTCGGGCTGAGCTCGCCTGATGTGTTTTGCAGACGACTCACGAGCTCTCGCTGCATCGGGGTCTGCCTGCCGATACGCGCGCTTTCTCGCAGCTTCCAGTTTCCTGACGTTCTGCAGATCCTCTTGGCGCCGCTGCCGTGCCGCTTCGGCTTCCCGCTCTCGTACGGCCGGATCTTGGCGGCGTCGCCGAGCAGACTGACGACGCGATTCGGCTTCCCGCTCTCGCACGGCCGGATCTTGGCGGCGTCGCCGAGCAGCCTGACGACACGCTTCGGCCTCTCGCTCTCGCACGGCCGGATTCTGTCTGCGAGCGCGCGCTGCCGCCGCCTTGCGCGCTCGCCGTTCCGCAGCCTTGTCTACTGCCTCCATTCAGCTAAACTACGAGCAGCGCCAAGAGCGAGTGCCTTCTATGGCATGCGCTAAGCGCCATCTGTCATCTCTACATAAAGTTAATTCCGGAACACGCCATCTCTTGAGCCATTCATAAACTAAACTTGAAGTGGCTACATACAGAGGAGGGACAGACCCACGGCTTAAGGAGCTTCGCCCCTAAAAGAAAAAAATCGGACGCTCATTTTGTCTCGAGTGTTTGAACTATTTTGCGGCGAGCTGGCGCCAGGGCTGTGCGTTTTCCTCACGCTCCGTCTACATTGTCTCATTTTACAACATGTTGTGAGAAAGTTGCATTTACGCGGCAACCGAAGATTATAACACCCAGAAGTGAGACACGCACGTAGCACTTACATTGCAGGCCGCTGCGCGGCCTCCAGTTTCCACATGGGTACACAGTGTATACAAACTAACACATCACATTGTGTGTGAACATTGCCTTTGCCATGCTACTACGGCAAAGAGTGCGACGTTTTTCTCTCAAAGGGTAACTCCAGCGCGTGTTCTCAATTTTTCGGTAACGACTGTCTTTAGTGGAGAAATAATGCCCCTGAATTACGAAGTGTCAGTTATTTTTTTGATGCCTCGTTTAGTTGCTGATACATTCTATCTTAAAGTTTTGTTTCTGCGGTCGATGGCGAACCAAAACCATAGGCTCGAGCATGATGGCAACACTTGTGATCAGCTGCATAGCCATCGTGTGACGTAAAATTCGTATAACGGTACCGCAAAAAAAAAAAAGTACAGCTGGTTTGGTCATAAGAGTTCTTCCCATAAGTGAGGTAAAAGGCTACGGCTGCTTTGCGGCTTTGCTTTGCAGATGTCAAACATATGCAGCAAATAATACACATTCCTAAAATTATCCGCCGCAAAGCGACTTTGCCACGATGAACGCATGCTCGTCAATCGTAAGCTCGCGCTGAACAGGAACTGACTAAATTAAGACCTCGACTGAATGCCACCTTCAGCACCACGACGCGTTTGAGCGAGCTGGGAGTCAGCATTTTTGGTGCGCGATCGCTGAAGAGCACTTACAAACTGCGGCCGCTAAAACATAAAATAACAAGGAGAATTCGCCCACTAGAACGGCTAAAACGCAACAGAAAAAACACGACGAAAGAAGTGGTGGTACACACAAGAAACCTCATTGAAAACAAAGATAACACCAGGGCACAAGGTTGCATGACAAACTGCCAACCCGCTGAATGCCCACTGAGAAGCCGGTGGTAGCATTTTTAATATCAATTTTAGAATGGATCGCGGTTTCCTATTAGAGTAATATTTTTGCAGGGCTCACCTTTAGTCTCCGTAAATCAATAACAGAAATTTAATTTGGTTAGACTTTTGACTGGTGCTACCCCTTAAAGCGGTAGAGGAACAATTAATAAATGCAATGTTTGTCACTTTGCAAGCTTACTGCACTAGTTGGTTCCGTGCATAGTCACACGCAGGGATGGGCAAAATACTTCTAAATATGTATTAAAATACAAATACAAAATACGTTCACAAAAATATATTTAATTACAAACCCAATTAAAGATTTTATAGAAGTTTTTATATACAAGGTACAAATACAAGTGTATTTCATCATCGTCAAATATTTCTACATATGTATTTTGTTCACATACTGAGACACCTTAGAGTTAACCCCGGGTAAAAAAAGTCCGTGCTGAAATATGGAGTGGAGCTAATATATTCCAAGAATCACAAGCTTAAGAGAAAGTTGGAGCTCTAAAAATAAAATTTGTTCGACATAAAATAGGCAAATAAAACATCACAAAATATCAATATTTATCAGTGCGAGTTTTCTTTTTGTACTACCAGTCATCGACTGACTTAGGCAGGAGTAAGTACATATATAGAAATAACAATTATTTATGTTAATACAGACATTCATTAGGACATCGAATTCGAGGCTGTTTTTTAACAAACAAAACTGTACATGCTTTATTTACAAGTCTTTCAGTCTGGCCAAAAAAATCGTCTATAGATCTTAAAAAACAACAAAAAAAAACACGAGCATATAACGTCATCCGTGAAGTATATTTAAGAATCCATATGCTTGCTATGTTTACTTCTAATGATATTGGGGATCAATTATTTATATATTTTTTGTTTCTTAATATTGTTATACCAATCATATCTGAAAATATTATTTTATCCAATTTATTATCATGGGCTCTTGTATCGTGAAAAAAAAACAGCTCTATTTGGCAGTTTTGTGACTGATGTTGTTGAACTCTTTTTACAAATAAATCGAAGTGCCTTGTTTTTTATTCTCTGAAGTTTTTTTATATTTTGTTGCATATAGGGTGCCTACACTGGGCTGGCATAATCCCTGACAGGGAGAATCAATCTTCTAAATGCAGCTATTTTTTACTTGAAACCCTCAATTGAAGCAATATAGCCTTTTCAAGCATTTGGTTAATGTTACATCCAAACTCAGCAACCAAAAGGTCACTAATTTTAGTCGCGTTTATATCTCGTTCTACTATTCGTTTTTGTTTCTTCTTCTCTTTTTAATATGTGAAAAGCGAAGCAAGTTTGATATGCTCTTTATTTCGGGAAGAGTGCATAATATCGCATTTAATTCCGAATTACGTGTTCAAAATTGAATTTGGGCAGTGTTTCAACTACATATTTTTTAAATACTAAATTATCGCTGGTTAAATACAATTGACAAATACATTCCATAATTTGATATAAAGAAAAAAAAATGCAAAAATATTCGAAGTATCCTCAATACGTATTTCAACTACGCATTTTAAATACTTCATTTTAAATACTGCCCTGTTCGCACTTAACACCGCTGACCAAGAATCTCCGTTATCGCAGTGTAATCTTAAAGATAAAAATGGGCATTTGATTTCAATCTCCGCCACGCCGAACCTGATGAGGTAGTTATCAGGTATTGTGAGTCGTAGTGCTGACGGATTTGGGGGGATCGTAGTGCTGGCATATCCGTTATCGCAGTGTAATCTCAAGGATAAAAATGGGCATTTTCTTTCAATCTCCGCCACGCCGAACCTGATGAGGTAGTTATCAGGTATTGTGAGTCGTAGTGCTGGCAGATTTGGGGAGATCGTGGTGTTGGAATCTCCGTTATCACAGTGTAATCTTAAAGATAAAAATGGGCATTTGATTTCAATCTCCGCCACGCCGAACCTGATGAGGTAGTTATCAGGTATTGTGAGTCGTAGTGCTGGAAGATTTGGGGGGATCGTAGTGCTGACATCTCCGTTATCGCAGTGTAATCTCAAGGATAAAAATGGGCATTTTCTTTCAATCTCCGCCACGCCGAACCTGATGAGGTAGTTAGCAGATATTGTGAGTCGTAGTGCTGGCAGATTTGGGGGATCGTAGTGCTGGCATCTCCGTTATCGCAGTGTAATCTCAAGGATAAAAATGGGCATTTTCTTTCAATCTCCGCCACGCCGAACCTGATGAGGTAGTTAGCAGGTATTGTGAGTCGTAGTGCTGGAAGATTTGGGGGGATCGTAGTGCTGGCATCTCCGTTATCGCAGTGTAATCTCAAGGATAAAAATGGGCATTTTCTTTCAATCTCCGCCACGCCGAACCTGATGAGGTAGTTAGCTGGTATTGTGAGTCGTAGTGCTGGCAGATTTGGGGGATCGTAGTGCTGGCATCTCCGTTGTCGCAGTGTAATCTTAAAGATAGAAATCGGCATTTGATTTCAATCTCCGCCACGCCGAACCTGATGAGGTGGTTAGCAGATATTGTGAGTCGTAGTGCTGGAAGATTTGGGGGATCGTAGTGCTGGCATCTCCGTTGTCGCAGTGTAATCTTAAAGATAGAAATCGGCATTTGATTTCAATCTCCGCCACGCCGAGCCTGATGAGGTAGTTAGCAGGTATTGTGAGTCGTAGTGCTGGAAGATTTGGGGACCGTAGTGCTGGCATCTCCGTTGTCGCAGTGTAATCTTAAAGATAGAAATCGGCATTTGATTTCACCTTCACGCCGAACCTGATTAGGTGTTTATCAGATACTGTGAGTCGTAGTGCTGGCAGATTTGGGGGATCGTAGTGCTGGCCTCCGTTGTCGCAGTGTAATCTTAAAGATAGAAATCGGCATTTGATTTCAATCTCCGCCACGCCGAGCCTGATGAGGTAGTTAGCAGGTATTGTGAGTCGTAGTGCTGGAAGATTTGGGGGGATCGTAGTGCTGGCATCTCCGTTGTCGCAGTGTAATCTTAAAGATAGAAATCGGCATTTGATTTCAATCTCCGCCACGCCGAACCTGATGAGGTAGTTAGCAGGTATTGTGAGTCGTAGTGCTGGAAGATTTGGGGGGATCGTAGTGCTGGCATCTCCGTTGTCGCAGTGTAATCTCAAGGATAAAAATGGGCATTTGCTTTCAATCTCCGCCACGCCGAACCTGATGAGGTAGTTATCTGGTATTGTGAGTCGTAGTGCTGGCAGATTTGGGGGGATCGTAGTGCTGGCATCTCCGTTGTCGCAGTGTAATCTCAAGGATAGAAATGGGCATTTGATTTCAATCTCCGCCACGCCGAACCTGATGAGGTAGTTATCTGGTATTGTGAGTCGTAGTGCTGGCAGATTTGGGGGGATCGTAGTGCTGGCATCTCCGTTGTCGCAGTGTAATCTTAAAGATAGAAATCGGCATTTGATTTCAATCTCCGCCACGCCGAACCTGATGAGGTGGTTAGCAGGTATTGTGAGTCGTAGTGCTGGCAGATTTGGGGGGATCGTAGTGCTGGCATCTCCGTTGTCGCAGTGTAATCTTAAAGATAGAAATCGGCATTTGATTTCAATCTCCGCCACGCCGAACCTGATGAGGTAGTTAGCAGGTATTGTGAGTCGTAGTGCTGGAAGATTTGGGGGGATCGTAGTGCTGGCATCTCCGTTATCGCAGTGTAATCTCAAGGATAAAAATGGGCATTTTCTTTCAATCTCCGCCACGCCGAACCTGATGAGGTAGTTATCTGGTATTGTGAGTCGTAGTGCTGGCAGATTTGGGGGATCGTAGTGCTGGCATCTCCGTTATCGCAGTGTAATCTCAAGGATAAAAATGGGCATTTTCTTTCAATCTCCGCCACGCCGAACCTGATGAGGTAGTTATCTGGTATTGTGAGTCGTAGTGCTGGCAGATTTGGGGGGATCGTAGTGCTGGCATCTCCGTTATCGCAGTGTAATCTCAAGGATAAAAATGGGCATTTTCTTTCAATCTCCGCCACGCCGAACCTGATGAGGTAGTTAGCAGGTATTGTGAGTCGTAGTGCTGGCAGATTTGGGGGATCGTAGTGCTGGCATCTCCGTTGTCGCAGTGTAATCTTAAAGATAGAAATCGGCATTTGATTTCAATCTCCGCCACGCCGAACCTGATGAGGTAGTTAGCAGGTATTGTGAGTCGTAGTGCTGGCAGATTTGGGGGGATCGTAGTGCTGGCATCTCCGTTGTCGCAGTGTAATCTTAAAGATAGAAATCGGCATTTGCTTTCAATCTCCGCCACGCCGAACCTGATGAGGTAGTTAGCAGGTATTGTGAGTCGTAGTGCTGGAAGATTTGGGGGGATCGTAGTGCTGGCATCTCCGTTGTCGCAGTGTAATCTTAAAGATAGAAATCGGCATTTGATTTCAATCTCCGCCACGCCGAACCTGATGAGGTAGTTAGCAGGTATTGTGAGTCGTAGTGCTGGCAAGATTTGGGGGGATCGTAGTGCTGGCATCTCCGTTGTCGCAGTGTAATCTTAAAGATAGAAATCGGCATTTGATTTCAATCTCCGCCACGCCGAACCTGATGAGGTAGTTATCTGGTATTGTGAGTCGTAGTGCTGGCAGATTTGGGGGGATCGTAGTGCTGGCATCTCCGTTGTCGCAGTGTAATCTTAAAGATAGAAATCGGCATTTGATTTCAATCTCCGCCACGCCGAACCTGATGAGGTAGTTATCTGGTATTGTGAGTCGTAGTGCTGGCAGATTTGGGGGGATCGTAGTGCTGGCATCTCCGTTGTCGCAGTGTAATCTTAAAGATAGAAATCGGCATTTGATTTCAATCTCCGCCACGCCGAACCTGATGAGGTGGTTAGCAGGTATTGTGAGTCGTAGTGCTGGCAGATTTGGGGGGATCGTAGTGCTGGCATCTCCGTTGTCGCAGTGTAATCTTAAAGATAGAAATCGGCATTTGATTTCAATCTCCGCCACGCCGAACCTGATGAGGTAGTTAGCAGGTATTGTGAGTCGTAGTGCTGGAAGATTTGGGGGATCGTAGTGCTGGCATCTCCGTTATCGCAGTGTAATCTCAAGGATAAAAATGGGCATTTTCTTTCAATCTCCGCCACGCCGAACCTGATGAGGTAGTTATCTGGTATTGTGAGTCGTAGTGCTGGCAGATTTGGGGGGATCGTAGTGCTGGCATCTCCGTTATCGCAGTGTAATCTCAAGGATAAAAATGGGCATTTTCTTTCAATCTCCGCCACGCCGAACCTGATGAGGTAGTTAGCAGGTATTGTGAGTCGTAGTGCTGGCAGATTTGGGGGGATCGTAGTGCTGGCATCTCCGTTGTCGCAGTGTAATCTCAAAGATAAAAATGGGCATTTTCTTTCAATCTCCGCCACGCCGAACCTAATGAGGTACTTATCAGGTATTGTGAGCCGTAGTGCTAGCAGATTTGGGGGGATCGTAGTGCTGGCATAGCCACGCGGATCGCCAGTGTTGAGGAGAATCTAATGCCGCTCATAGGCAGACATGTACGTAATGCGTTACTAGTAATGAGTTACTTCTACCTTGTTTATTTTGGGGGTATTGAATAACGTATTTAGTTGCATTTTTAGAAAAGAAACAAGTAACACGCTTATTCACTTTTAAGGCCAATCTACGAGTACTGATATTTTGTTACTTCTGAAGAGTAAACGGTTCAACACCCTTTAGATATCCTCGTTCTAATTCTAAACTGAGTAAGCGCCTAGTGCGACAAAGGCAGACGGGAAACCTTAAAAACCACTGAAGAATATGACAATATAGCAAAGTTTAGCGTTGAACACGTTAGTCGAAATCTGCAGCGTGGAATGTTCTTCATTTAGCGAACCGAATAAGGCACGTGGGTTGAACCTTTCTAAAATCGAGCAGAGACCAAATGTAAACCCGGAGGTTGCCAACACGAGAAGGCACAGCATCTATTGTCAACTTCGAACATCAGAAGCAGAGAGAACAGAAGAGAGAGGGGAATCCCAGATTCTCCAGCTCTTCCGGAAGCACAACACTGCCGTTCCTTCAAGCGCGTGAGGAGAACGGCTCTTCAGCGTCGCCCGAGATGTATTCTAAAGGAAGCCGGGAGACATAGCTGATGGAAACTTCGAGAGGCAGCTACTGTTTAAGTGCAACGACTACTGAAAATAAAACAATACAGCATGAAACAAAAGCAGGTATGTATTTGGTCGTCAAAGTAACGAGAAAAGCAACTAGTTACGTTTGAGGTAGAGTAACGTGCTGCTTTTGAGAGTCGGTAACTAGTGACGTACTTAGTTATTTTTTTTGAGTGAGTGACGAGTAAGAGTTTTAGAAACTTTTTTGGGTAACGTGTACATTTCTGCCCATAGGTTGGGCACGAGTACAGTGGGATTAATCGACTTTGGCTTGGTACAATCAATGCTTCAAAAAACATACGGGTTGCAGTTCATGTTCAATTTCTTCGGTGGCGGAAATGCAGAGAACACTAGCAATACTTGAGAATCGTCGCGTTTACTCTGCTTTCCCAACCTTAGTGCGAGGCTATAATGAACATTGGCGACATATTCGCGACTCCAATTACATATAGGTGGCGCCACTCATTTTCCAAAATGGCGGTTATAGTGAGGGTCGGAGATGCGTGCCGCTGTTGAGCCTGTCTAGTGTGCTGGCCTCACTTAGCGAAACAAAATATTTCTGGAAATACGATGAAGCTAGGGTGTTATAAGCGCAGGTCACCTCCTTACCCTGAAAACGAGAACGTTGTTTAGCGTAATATTTACGCATTGATGCGCGTTTAAATTCTGGAGCGAAACCGAAACTAACCTATATCTTGGATTTAATTTCTTGATATTGGTCTTAATTTCGGATTTTTTCATAGCTCAGGATGTGTCTCACGTCGCAATTATTTAGTTGGAGAAGTTGTTCGCGGAAACTTTATTTTGTGACATATGGCATGTTTGATCCAGACTGATATTTGTAGTTGTTGTAGTTGTTGAAAAAATCAGTGCTGATATTTGTGCGTTCTCGCTGCCTTTTCTCGCTCAAATAATTGCCATGGAAAATAATGTGCTGTGGGCCTTTTAATGGGTTTTGGGGTACTTACATGATTAATTGGTTTAACATTATTCCCAGCACAAAAATTAGAGAATAATACAAATTTTTACCATGTATCCGCAAAACGTATAAATTAATAAACTCTGTTCTCACTGCAACAACCCAAAGAAGGAATCCGAGTCAGACAGCTGAAGTGTGGGTGTGTGTGTGTTTTATAGCAACGCGTGACGCATTGGACTTTATATTACATCCAGTGTTTGACTGATTGTGTATCTTGATAGCGATGTCAGAGTTTTTCATATGCTAAAAAGAAAACAAAATTACACATTTCTGGAAATACTAATATGGTTAAATAGCGTATTTTCGTGATCTGGTGTGGATTGGTGGCATACATTGCCGCGATTTGTATTATTAATATTATTAAAATTCAGATATTTTAATACGTAATTTTTAAGCTCTAATATAACTTGTTGCTTATGATCTAACCTCAAACGCGACAACTAATATGACAATCAAAAAGTGTGCTAACTATCATCATTGGTGCCAATAGCAGCACTTTAAATTACTAAATAATAAAAATAGTCTAAAATCGATGACAACATTCTAGCTAAATTGAGAAATCCATGTAAAATTACCTTATTTGTGGGTAAAGTATATTTTGCTACCAAAGTCGCGACATTTGACAATCGGCAAGACGTCCAATGTCGCCGTCAATATCCTTCCAGACCAAATGCCCAAAAGTAAAAAAAAAATATATATGTATATATATATATATATATATATATATATATATGCTGTATAATAGCCTTGTCATGGCATCCTGTTACTGTTTCTAATCATCCGCCAATGTACTTATCATTCTTATCACCACCTTTCTGTTTTTGCACCCGAAGCCTCGGCTGCCTATATTATCACGTGGCTGACAATAAACGTTGTTCACAACACACCATGTCTCCTATCTGGTACGTCGTAGCAGTGGCGACGAGCACGAATCAACGCGGGTAGAGGCGTTGTTACGTCCGTGGCTCAAGCATGGCGTATCAAGTGCCGCAGTTTGACGATGGAAAAGACAAGTGGGCCTCGTACACCATCCGGATTGAAGCATACTTCGAAGGGAACGAAATCAAGGAAGACTCCAAGAAAAGAGCCCTTCTGGTGGCAGCCCTCGGGTCAAGGGCCATTGAAGTTCTGAGTGGCCGATGTGCTCCAAGGAAGGTGAGCGACTTAACCTACAAGGAGGTCGTTACTATTCTACAAGATTTCTACGCGCCACCACCAAACGAAATAGCAGAGAGCTTTAAGTTCTATCACCGAAGCCAGAAAGAGGGAGAGTCGGCGCAAGAGTTCATCGTGCAACTAAGACGCATAGCTGACAAATGTAATTTCGGCAACATGCTAGAAAGGATGATTCGGGACAGAATAGTGTGCGGCATTCGAGATACGGACGTTCAGAAGCTACTGCTGGCACAGCCGAAACTGACGTTGCAAGAAACTGAAAGAATCGTGCGTGCCGCGGAAGCAGCCACGCAAGGTGCGCAAGAAATGAAGCAACCAGAGCCGACGGAGGAACCAGCACCAGCTTTGAACGCGCTCACTGAGAAAATACGCAAAGTCAACTTCAGAAAAACCGACAGAGGTTCGCGAGTACAGCCAAACTTGTGCGGAAGATGCGGGAACTCAACGCACGGAACAGAAACGTGCAGGTTCTTGAACGCGAAGTGTTTCCAGTGTGGACAAAAAGGGCATGCAGCCAGAATGTGTCGCACAAAAACCAAAAAACAGGCCAAGGCATGTGCAATACACGGCAACGATCCCAGCAGCGATGAAAGCGACATGTCACTGCAGCTGTTAACCTTGAAATCACCTCTCTCAACAGACGGAAAGTTGGTGGCACCCGTCCGCAGGAAGTTTTGCTGGGGCGGCGCCGACATCGTCATGGAGGTAGACACGGGTTCACCGGTCTGCGTGATCTCAAGGGACGTATACGAAAGGCACCGTCATGGCTGGCCAAAGATGGAGCGTTCGAGACTGAAGCTGTCCTGCTACCTTGGGAAGCTGCCTGTGGCTGGTAAGCTTACGCTTGCCGTCAAGTACTGTGATCAAGCTGTAACGGCAACCCTGACGGTCTTAGACTGCGCAGGTCCAAGTTTATGTGGGCGCGACTTAATACAGAAGTTGAACAGTCTTGGAACACCTGTTTTGAAGCTTACGGCGGCAACCGAAACAGCACACGACGAAGAGCTGAAGGAGCTGCTGTTAGAATATGGGGAGTTGTTCAGTGACGGACTTGGATTGCTCAAAGGCCCCCAGCCCATCTGTATGTGAAAGAAGGAACAGCGCCCAAGTTTTTCAAGGCCAGGCCCCTGCCGTACGCGATGCGTGACAAAGTGTCGAACGAGTTGGACAGGCTTCTCGAAAGCGGTGTTATATCTCCGGTTCCACATGCTGATTGGGCAACGCCAATTGTCCCAGTCTTAAAGAAAGACGGGTCAATAAGAATTTGCGGCGATTTTAAGTTAACCGTGAACGCAGCTTGCTGTATCGAACAATATCCACTCCCTATAATCGACGACCTGTTCGCGTCACTGAATGGGGGCGACAGGTACAGCACACTGGACCTTCGAGACGCATACAATCAAGTACCACTTGATGAAGAATCCAAGAAGTTAACCGTCATCAACACCCATCGCGGCCTATTCTGCTTCAACCGGCTGCCGTTCGGTATTTCATCCGCACCCGCCATCTTTCAGCGCAAGATGGAGAGCCTGCTGCGTGGAATACACGGGGCGCAAGCTTATCTCGACGACGTCATTGTCTCGGAGAGAAAGCAAGACAACGGGAGTATTCTCAAGCAAGTGCTCCAGTGTTTCAAGGAGAACGGAGTCAAGCTACACAGAGGGAAATGCAACTTCTGGCAGGACGAAGTCTGCTATCTCGGGCACCGCATCAACAGGGACGGCTTACACCCCACCGAGAAGAACCTGGCTGCAATCATGGAAGCAAGGAGTCCGACGAACGTAAGCGAACTCCGCTCTTTCATAGGACTTTTGACATATTACAGCAAGTTTCTACCCAACATGGCTACCCTTTTTGCGCCGTTGTATGATCTTCTAGCGAAGAACAGACGCTGGGAGTGGGACGAAGAAAAGGAGCATGCTTTCAGAAAGGCCAAGCAGGTGCTATGTAATGCAGATGTGCTCACTCATTTTGACCCGTCCAAAGTTTTACGCCTCGAGTGTGACGCGTCACCTTATGGCATAGGTGCTGTGCTATCTCATCGTCTCGGACACGTCGACAGACCAATAGGATTCAGGTCCCGGACACTATCAAAAGCGGAAAGAAATTATTCGCAATTAGAGCGCGAAGCATTGGCTCTAGTTTTTGGGGTGACCAAATTCAGAGACTATCTGTTGGGGCGAGCGTTCACGCTCGTAACGGATCACAAGCCTTTGGTAGGACTGCTGAGTGAGGACAGACCTACACCTGTAATGGCGGCAGCCAGAATTCAGCGCTGGGCTTTGCTCCTAGGGGCATACCAGTACAAGATTGAGTACAAGCCGGGACCCCAGAATCAGAATGCCGACGCACTGAGTCGCTTACCGGTAAAAGTGCCCGACAAAGAAATGGACGAGCTTCCAGAATACGTGCTCTCGTTAAACCAACTCGATGATTCTATCCTGTCTGCGCAACGACTGCAGTCATTAACCTCTGAGGACCAGCTGCTTTCCAGGGTGAAAGACTACGTGTTGCGGGGGTGGCCAAAGCATCTAGAAGATGACGACCCACGAATGCAACCCTTCTTTCACAGGAAGTTGGAAATCACCGTGGCCCAGGAGTTGCTCTACTGGGGACACCGGGTCGTTGTGCCACAGGCCGCACATGGACCGATGCTGAAAATGCTGCACGAAACCCATCAAGGAGCATCGGCGATGAAGGCGGTAGCACGGACACTTTTTGGTGGCCAGGCCTCGATGGTGAGATTGAACATCTTTCACGCAATTGCAATGCATGTATCCAGGCACGGCCGATGCCGCCTTCAAATGTTCCGGTGAAGTGGCCGGAGACGGGGGAAAATTGGTCACGGTTACACCTAGACTTCGCGGGGCCGATATCGGACGCAATGATATTGATCGCAGTAGACTCTCACTCAAAATGGATAGAAGCTGTGGCCATGAAGAATTCGACAGCAGATTCTACCATAGCAGCGGTGCGCGAAATGTTCAGCCATTTTGGAATACCGAAGACTATCGTGACGGACAATGGGACTCAGTTTACGGCAGAATCGTTCTCTCGATTCCTCGCGGGGAATAACGTGGAACATCTACGTACCGCGCCATACCACCCTCAATCCAACGGCCTAGCAGAAAGAGCTGTCAGGACAATTAAGGATGGGTTGAAAAAGGTCACTCACGGTAACCTATCTACTCGCTTGGCTAAGATACTATTCGCGTATCGCAGAACTCCTTTGGTCGACGGTACTTCGCCTTCACAACGACTACTGGGCTACCAGATTAGATCTCGTCTAGACTCCTGCTTGCCATTCCCTGGGGCTTCATCGATGCCTTTGCAGGAACCCCGGAGCAAGCTGTGGCCCGGAGATCCAGTTTGGGCAAGAAACTTCGGAGAAGGTGAAAAGTGGTTGCCAGGGACGGTAACTACAACGACCGGAGCGAGAATGGTGTCGGTGGACACGCCGTTGGGAGAAGTACGACGTCACATGGACCAGATCCGCTCTCGAGAGCCGCTGGCAGCCAAAGCACAAGATACCGCGGCGAAGACAACGCGCCCAGCTCGAGATGATGGTGCACAAGATACAGCACCCGTGCAACCAACCACCAGCGTCACCCAACCACCAGAGTTGCGAAGGTCAACCAGGAAAGGAAGCCCGTGGATCGTTATACCCCCTAGGGGGAGGAATGCTGTATAATAGCCTTGTCATGGCATCCTGTTACTGTTTCTAATCATCCGCCAATGTACTTATCATTCTTATCACCACCTTTCTGTTTTTGCACCCGAAGCCTCGGCTGCCTATATTATCACGTGGCTGACAATAAACGTTGTTCACAACACACCATGTCTCCTATCTGGTACGTCGTAGCATATATATATATATATATATATATATATATATATATATATATATATATATATATATATATATATATATATATATATATATATATATATATAATTACCATTCTTTTCATAATATTTAGTTGCTTTCATTTTTACGCTCTGTCGTTTTTCCAATCTCAGCCTTTCCAGCTCGAACGAACGCCTACCCGCTTGCACGTCCGCTCACTGCAGCATGTTTCGTTGGTGTTGGAAGCCGGTGAAGCCGTAGTGAGTATATGAGCGAACGCAAGCACTGTGTGTTAGCGTTAGCTTTGCGTGTTCCACACTGCAGTGCGCGGAGCCCAAAACTGCGGTCTTGGATGGCGCATGGCGATGAGAGGCATGTACAACGTGGGGCACGCAACACTAGCGCAGACGCACACCGCTTCGCGTTTGCTTTATGCGCATTCTATGCGCGATACTAAAACTCTCCATTAAGGTACAATCCCATGGCGGCTGCAGCACTACTTTGGGACCATGAAGAGTGTTGTTTGCATTCGGAAATGACATTACGCGAGCCATGATCGCGAGCAGTTACGCCGTGCCCGCTGAGGAGGAGAATCTGGGGACCCTCACTAGAGCGGTTCCCGCTTCCGCCGCGGGAGGGCGAGCGTCGAGCTGGAGACGCGAATAGTCGGCACCCAGTCAAGCGGTTGCCTATCCTGCAGGTGGCGACTTGAGGTCACGGTGTAAGATAATACTCTTCAGGTGAGGACAGCGCGCTCCTCGCGCGGTGCAGAAAAAGTTCGCTTTCGCTCTCTCTCTTTCTCTCTCTCACTACGGTTTCAAGCGGCGGCGGCAGATGACTCGTCGACCCGTGGGCACGCCAAAGACGGCTCCGTGCCGCCTCATGCTCCACACGCGCAGAGCTCCAGCGAGGTTGTCGCTCGTGCAGAAAGACCACGGTGTACCGGGGTGTCATGGCAACGAGATAATTTTTTTCGCTCTAACACATTTTCACCGTTTGGCCGCCCAGCGGGCACGGTGGCCGCGGAATAATGCAGCCTTTGGGATGCCCGTCGAAGGAACAGTATCTGAGTCCTCGCGCCGCGCGTTCAGCCCCGCTGTGTCCTCACCTAAGAGTGTATCTTACACCGTGGTTGAGGTCGCCCCTATAAAAATGATTTTTGACTTTTTATTGAAAACGTGTTGACTTCCTGTTGACTGTGATTACTTTCTTTTGACTTTGACTTTCTGTTGACATGGTCAACAGAAAGTTTGTTGACTTTGTGTTGAAACTTTTCTGATGAGTTTCGTCAACCTGAGTCAAAGAAAAGCTGTTGACTTTCTATTGACTTCATGTTGATTTTTTTCTGTTGACTTTCTGTTGACATGGTCAACAGAAAGTTTGTTGACTTTCTGTTGAAACTTTTCTGATGATTTTCGTCAGCCTGAGTCAAAAGAAAAGCTGTTGACTTTCTATTGACTGAATGTTGATTTTTTCTGCTGACTTTCAGTTGACATGGTCAACAGAAAGTTTGTTGACTTTGTGTTGAAACTTTTCTGATGGTTTTCTTCAACCTGAGTCAAAAGAAAAGCTGTTGACTTTCTATTGACTTTATGTTGATTTCTTTCTGCTGACTTTCTGTTGACAGTGTCATCAGAATGACTGCAGACGTTCTGTTTACTTCGTGTTGAAAATTTTCAGTTGACTCTCTATAGCCAGTGTCAATAGAAAAGCTACAGACTTTCTGTTGATTTTTTTAACATTGTACACCTCAACTAGATGTCAAAAGCGGCTGAGTTTTTCAATAGTCTCTGACAAGGTGAGAACGAGAAGCAGCTTCAGTTGTCCCGCTTCCAACCCGAGCCTACTACCCTTGAAAACGCTTCGGCGTTCGGGCACGTCGAGCGCGCGCGTGCAGTCAAAGCACGACGGAAGGCATGGGGCGTGGGCTGGAGGCCAGGCGTTCGAAAAGCATGTCCTGCCGTTCTGACTTTGTAAGTGACTATAGTGACTTGAATGACCATATGAAATAGTCAACTAGTAAAAAAAAGCAAAATTACTATTTGAAAGTGGAGAAACTGTCTTGACTCGCTTCTGTCCTGAGTGGTGCTATGCAGAGAAGCGATAATATTTCTTCTAGGAGCCGTATTTGTGGCTGTTGTTTTAGCAACTGTCCCAAATTATTATTAGATGTACCAATGCTTTCTAGTAAGAGATATCGTCCACGACCTTCAAAATACTGTTTTCCATTTGACGGACTCGCGAGGAGAAGATCAAATACTTGGAACCTTAATAAGTGTTGAGGTGGTCACCGACCAAATGAATTCCTTCAATATGTAGGCTATATAAGGCTCAGGAGCAGTCAATGGGACTGTGTTTCAGGTGTTCAGTGCTTCATGGTGTTTGTGTTTGTGTTCGTTCCTAATGTGTATTTCTCGGCTATATGTAGTAGTAGTGCCTTCAAATATCACAGGGACGCCATTTACTACCAAAATCTAAAAAAAAGAAATCGGGTTTCTTTTTTTTACGAAATTTTGTTGCAGTCATTTTGGAGGACAGTGGAAAGCCATAGTAAGCTTCCAAAACTTTGTTGAATAAATAGCTAAGCTGTAACGATTTTTTTTCTTTTTAATCTTCTGTAGCTTTTCAGTTGAAAAGCCTGTTAGCATTTCCAATAGAAAAGCAGCTGAAAAAGAATCTTGGAGGCAACAGAAAGTCTGTTGACTTTCTTATTACAAAGTGGGCCAATATTCAAAGAAAGTCAACAAAAAAGCTAGAGAAAGTCAGTTGAAAAGCTATTGACATTTTATATCCTCTCATGACTTTTTCAACAGCTTTTCAACAGAAAAGCATCATGGGAGTCTGTTGACTTTCATTAGAAAAGTGGGCCAATATTCAAGAAAGTAAACAGAAAAGCTGTTGACATTATATATCCTCTATTGACTTTTTTGCCAACAGCTTTCCAGCTTAGGAAAGCGTAACAATTTGTGGCAGGGCGTGATGAAAGCTGCTTGGTTTTCACTACTTCATAAGGGTATGCACTGGACGCCATATCTGATTGTACCATTCACCGGGCACGCTCAGAGCAGAGCTCACACTTATACGTTCCCAAGACTGTCAATCTTGATGGTGCGGAATGCATTTAAAGGCACTGCGCAAGCTCGTTGTCGGCACGCGCAGAGCAGCTATGCGGCCTGCAAGCTCGTCTGCTGTTTGCGCACCTCATGCATTTGTTTACGCCACAAATGCGCCTACGCGCTTTGTTTCCTCCGACCTGAACCATTGACGGCGCTCGATTGGCTGCCTCGTCATCGCGCCTTCCTGACTCGTTTTCTACGTTGCTTTCTCATTGGAACGCTCTTCCGTGTGTTCCAATGATCGAAGTACGGATTTTGGAACGCTTGCTGGCAGTACTCTGCTACTTCCATTGCGTGGAGAAAGAAACTAATGCAAGTTTCGTAGGTTACAAACGTCAAGAATCAATTGCACGCAGTATTTATTGAAAATACCAAAATATCTATCACTAGGGAAACTGCGAATGCTTTCTGTTTCTTTCTAGTAGAAATCGCACGGACGGCCGTGATGTAGTTTTCACCCGGTGCATGGTGGAATCGGTTATCGAACCTACATTTCGCCGGCACATCTGAACCGGAACCGAATAGGAACAAAATGTAAAGTGATCGAACTCAAATACGAACCAAATGTGAAAAATGACAGGTTAGACAAGGCTGGAAAATTTCATGCTAGTCCATTCGTTCGGGTTTCGGGGATAATGCAAAAAAGACCTCGATGGAGCAACAGTTTACGGCTTTGCAATTGCCACTTTATGAAACGTGACTACAAAAGCGTGTTACTCACGGTAAATATTCGGGCGAATATGAATTTGCTTCGAGACTTCTTCGATGCTTGGAAAGTCTGTAAGCACAAGAGAAGTTTTAAGTGAAAGAAAATTTACGGCTGAGGGCAAGTATAGGATCTATATTTCGTTCAAGAGTACATCCAGAAGCAGTCGACGCCACGAGCTAATATAACCAACCAAGCAGCGTCCAAAAACTCTAATGAATGGGTCTCTTCTGTTTAGGATTGGTTCAGCGTTGAGTCGAACACCTACAGACACATTACGAACACCATAATCGTGCCCTCTTTGACGATGTCTGATTCGCTACATCAGATCGTACCGTCCGCTGCGTCTGAACTAAACAAAGGTAAAAAAATCTTAAAAACAAAACAAAACGAGTGAGAGGTGAATTTTTGAGTATTTTCAACACGGGAATCTGAATGCCAGGTTCGTTTCCCCCAAAGATGTATCTAAACACAAAAAAAAACACAAAAAACCTTGACCAATCGTTTGTCCATTAAAGGATGTTTCGGCTGCCAAGCGCGTGTCGCTCGTGTGGGCAGCGTGAGCAATTGCACGCTTGCCATGTATAGACTCTTTTTATGGCAAATGCCACCAGGCGGTGCTCCAGTCTTGGACGTCCCAGAAAACTTTCGGTTTATGAAAAAGAATGAACGAAGGCCACCTTGACACCGCTGCTTGAAATGGCAATCGTACGTTTACCCACCAATTATCAAGGTAAATGCCAAAATAACGAAGAACCACGAGACCTGTTACATTTTTTAAAAATATTATTGTAAATCAATTTATTTCCTTCAAGACCTTAAATTGTAAAGCCGAAGGCCCTCGTTATATCTGCAACTTTGTTGTCCACGCAGCATTTATGCTTTCTAGCATCGATGACAGTAGCGAGCTCGACAGGCTTGCAAAGACCGGAAGTCGCTGGGGACGCAAGCGGCAGTTCGTGCTTGTAAACAGCTGAGTTGTCCATAGACCTTTTCAAAAAGGGATCCTGGCCGCTTCCTTTTCGTCGTTATTGTTCTTGTTTTTTACCAACGTTATCGGCCGAATCAAAGCAACAAGGTCGTGCAGATCGTGGTGATATGCATTGCGAGCGCTTGGCGTGAATGCATACGCACGAGCGTTTTAAAGAGTGTGAGGCAGGTGGGGAGACATGGCGACCCTCTGTTTTAAACCTGAATAACATGGTGCGATTCTGTTTGCGATCTCTCAGCTGCGGCGTTCATCACCGCAGCCTCCGCCTCGCCTTTTCATTTATTTTTTGCCGCACAAACGAAGACGCAAATTAAAAGTCGCAAGAAAAATCGCGAATTCTGACTGGACGTTATTCATGATTTCGTGGCCCATAGGACGTGGAACATAATGAGCGATCTTCCAAGGACGCAGTTGTTTAAAGTCTCGTCTGAGGTCCCTTGACACTGTGCGCCGACGACAACAACAGCAACAACGATAAACAACGCACATAACGAAGCACATTTTGCGGGTAGTAAGTTGCATATTCCCGGCCATTATGCTGCAATGTCCTTTATTTTTAGCGTAGCGTATGTACCGTCAGGACAGTCGGAGCCGCATATAATGTCGGTACTTCTAAGCACCACGAAGCTTGCCTTTGACCTATGCGGGCAGAGAGTGAGAGAGGGGGAAACGAGACCACGTTGGGACGCCCAACGCCGAGCTCTGACTGGAACAATTAGTGTTCAGAGGAGACGCTAGCAGCCTTTATCTCCACGGCAATCTTCGAACGCGTTTGAACGGCGAACACCGGAGTCTGGCGGTCGCGTTCGAAGGTGTTCGAAGAGTGCAGTGAAGACAACGGAATTACCTCTATCCATGAATCATTCTGAACAGAGTTAAACGTTCTGGCGTCCCCGCGCGTTTTCGTTTCCTGCTCTTTCTCCGTTCTGCCCGCATTGGTGACGAAATGTTCCAGTGCCGCCGTCGAATGGTTTATATCTGTGATGTCACGACCTGGGTCATCAGCTGTAAACGACAAGTTTGATGGTGTCTTTAGGAAGCAGGCTCGAAGCTTGGAGTGGTCGCGTTTTAAAGCACACACGTTCAAAGATGGCGGTGTGACATTTTTCTCATATCCGTCGATTAAAGCTAAAATTGATCCCACCGGGGACGCCATAACGAGCGTTTAGCTAATCGGAAAGCTGACCACGTTGAAGCTTTTGGTCTCGCGGACAAATATCACAGTTGCAAAATCCAGGGATCCCTGGTTCTGATCCCCATCCCTGCCCGTTTGGATCTAGATGAGCATCGTACCGGCGTGCGGTCATACATCGATGCTGCGTAATGCCCGTCAAATACCCGTCTAGCGGTTGTACTGCACTGGATAAATTCATCCTCTAAGAGACATGCCAATCATTCCGGCTGACTGACTTCGGGCTGTCTAAACATACAAAAGTACAGGTACTTATTACCGATCTCACGCGCCAGTGTTGCTGCGCCGTCGCTACCGCAATGCATCAAGGTAACTTTAGTCTATCTGCATGTCCGGGAACCACGGGGAGAGTTTGCGCATGCGGAGCACGAGACGGCAGGAGTCGCCTCATGCACTTTTGCCTGTTTCCCGTGATCATGTGAGGTGAGGTCGATCTATACGTCTTTCAGTTTAAGATGGACTGATCGCAAAGACTACACGGCGCCCCGGTGGCGGAAACACTCGTGGAGCTTGAGCACCAGTCAAATATACTTGCTCGAGCTTGTAAGCCTTTGCGGTTAGTTCATGTTAGTGCGAGACGAAGTTAGTCTCGGGTCCCTCTACCGTTCCACCGGCGCAAGCAACTCTTGTATTCTAAAAACATTAGCTCGCGAAAGATCCCATTATGTAGAGTGATGAAGAGGATTATATTTCTTACATATATTATAACAGATATGGCTATCGTGTCCACAAAGATAAAAATGCCGTTGAGAATCGTCCGGATGCTGGAATAGGTGGCACCAACTGAAAAGAGGCAACATAGCGGAATGAAACAATCAAATGTGTCAAGTTCGCAGAAATCGCTTCGAGGCGTGGACCACACTCACTTAAGTGAACCCTTCGTTCTTCAGTCGAGATATCAGATTGTTTCTCTGAAAAACAGCGACATAACCAAATATTTTTTTGACATAATGGACATTTTAGTTTGCACACATACTGATGTGTTTGCTGTTACTATTCGCAGGAAAAGAAGAAAAAAGAGAACTATACCAGTTAGTCGTGGCAATAAATCCCAAGAGACTCAGTAACAGAGTTTGGCGGTTACAGGGGTTCAAGGAAAGAAATAAAGCAAAATAAAAATAATTGACATGCTCAGTAGATAAATAAATGTATAGTGCTTGTTTAAAACATGGCGGGCTCTCATTGGTTTAAAAATGTTCACTTTACCTAAAAATAATGAGGGCAAACACATTTCCAGAATTTAAATGTGGCGCTCAGCGTTCAAGCGTTGTTAAGAGAGCCGCTAGAAATGTTGTGGCATGTTCTAAACAGAAGAGGCACAGACATAATGTGAAAATGGCGCCATCAAGCCTCATTTTTTCACTGAAAAACTGACCCTCCATTGGCTCCTACTAGAGGAACAATATAATATACTGTTAGTCTTGCTACCAAAATTCAGCCTCTTATTCCCCGCGGACTCAGGTAAACGTCAGCTTCATCGCGGCTTTGGCCATGGAGGTCGAGGGACGGGATTTTCAAGTGATGATGCTTTACGATTTCAAAAAAAGTTTCATGAGCCAGTATCACCCAAATGGTTGTCACATGCTTTTGTGTACATTACACTGTCACGTGTTAATGCTTTTTTTCGTGTGCATTTAAAGGGGCCGCGCATTGATATCTAGTAGGAATGTTTTTCACATGAGCTTACCGGCAGCAGTGGTGCCCAGGAATATTCGCACGCAATGCCACTGTCTAAGCTTTTACAGCGAAGCTGTTTATGGCTAGGGTTCCGTGAATTTTTCGTGTGCGTCAACAAAAGCTCAGATCCCGAAGTTGTTGCAAAATCGCTTCATTCTATGCAAAAACGGATACGTCTCATCACTTGGATGTGCATTTGCAGTAGATTAGTTATCAATACGCACCAGTTTCAAGATCAGTAGACCCTCAGGTAGATAATAAAGGTTTCTGAAATATTTGCCGCTGTTCAACCCGCGTCGGCCATGTCTACGCTCGCAACGCCGTCTCTTTGTCGTCGTTGCAAGCGCTTGCGTGCCTAGTTTCCTTTCCTTCCGCTCTCCCGGGGTGGCGGTCCCGTCACGCGTTGTCTAGTTTCCTCGAGCTCCTCGGGGCGGGTAAGTGTCGTGTGCTAAACAGCTTTGCTGGTCATGCACCTTCACGGAGTGGAATGTGGGGGATCGCATTGTCGGCGTGGTCAAGGGTGTGATCTCTAAGATTTCGTCATTAAGCGTTGCGATGTTTAGGAGGAGGCTCGAACAGTGGGCACGAGCACTGGGTGAGCATTCCATTTTGGCCCGTGACAATCACTGCATCGACATGCCTTCGGATAGTGTCTCATGCCCAATCGCGGTGATGAAAGATGTATAGACTTTTTTAATGTTTACAAAATCACAGCCCCGCGTGCGGTCTTCACAACTCTGCACGTGCGTGTTCGTCGCTTCGGAAAGCGAGGAAAGCACGCGCCATACGCATGAACAGTCAAGATGGCACCGGCCACACGCTCTTTTTTGAAAGGTCTATAGCCGAACCTTAAAAGGTCTGTCCGGTAAAGCTTTCTCTAGCGAAAACAATTAAGGTATATTGTTAGGAATATTACCCGCACAATAATAAAATTTTAAATCCTCCGCCGCACAAGTAATTCAATATTAAACAGAGCCCAACTCCTCAGATTGCATTTGGAAAACACGGCGTTTTCGCTGGCAACAGCGGAAGTTCTGACGTAACATCAGGCGAAGAGAGCCACCTCAGCTTCTGACTGCTGTCTCAGTAAAATATCTTCGTTCTAAGAAAGACAAGATTTACGGTATTGAGTTAAGCTCAATTTTTCGACGATAATCTTTTCAAGCACCATCAACCATATTGATCAAAACCGGAAGTAAGTGAACACCCGCGACTCTGACGTTACCATGCCTTGTGTGTCGTCACAACATGACCCGCCATGCATACTTGCCAAATTTCGCTTGACGTTTTGTATTGATGCTCATAACTGATTTAACGAAAATTGTGGCGTGTTTTAACGATATAAATGTAACATGTCATCATATTTAGGCCCTCTCTACGTGACCAGCGCGAAAGCTTAGTAACTTCCTGATATCACCGGACATATCTCTTTAGCAAAGTTCTTGCCTTGCGCTGTGCCAACCTCAGTGCGTGTCTTTGATAAACGATGGGGGCGTGAAATTAAGTTCAAATCACGTGACCCCTTATTCACACTGCGAGCTGAGGGCCTGAGCGCTGCTCTTTATTCTCGAATGTTTTTCGCGACCGCCCATGCCAGTTAAAAAAAATATAACTAACGCGTTTCATGGGGTCCAAATGTCAAGGAATAATTGTAAGCGGTATTTACCAAGAGTGCTAAGATTGTTACATCGACTTTTAATCGTGACCGCACCTCTGGGAAATCCGATGATGGTAGTGGAAGACCATCGAAGGCCGTAACTGACGAAAACGTCGCAGCTTTGGTGAGGCTCGCTATGGCCGAGTCCCACTAGTGCGCCGAATAAAAACAAATGACTGCGACAAGCCTCAGGCGTTTAGTCTTTCGGTGCTCGTGAAGTAAGCACGAGTGGTTGGAAGCCTGCCAACATATTCTCGGGTACATAATGCTCGTGTTTGAGCATAGCCTCCTTTATGCTACAAAGCCTTTTAAATTGCGAAAGACACTGGCTTGAGGCTTTTTGCTGTTATTTGTTTCTGTGTGTCGCTCTAGTGGGACTCGAGTATTAGAGAGGCGCACCGGTTCAGCTATAGTGCTATAGAGGAGATCCTAAAGATTAGTTCTCCAAGCGTTTTTTTCCGTATTTTAGGGTCGCATATAACATGTTAGAAAACCAAATAAAGCCATATGCACATACTTCCCTTGCAGGCATTTTACAAAATGAAGCTCTGCTTCCGCCCTCGTTGCGCTTTCATTTCGCCTGTTTTCGTCTTACTCTTGCCGTATTTAATTCTGACGCCGGCTGGACATAGGACATGTCAAATTTTGCTCTTTGCCGATCGGATCATATAGTATTGAAGGTGTATACTTTCACACATAAGCGATAAAAATAAAAATTTGGGAGTTTTATTTTCCTAATTTAGTTATTCGGTGCGTTCCACTACATTTGGCCTTATGCTTAGGCTAGGTTGAAAAAACCTCGTCTCGCGTGTCCCATGAAGCTCTTCACAAACCCACGGATGAACTGAGGCTCCCTGGTAAAGTAGCATATAAGGTAACATATTTAAACTACAACAGCCCAGGAAGAACTCAATCTCCAACTTAACACATTCTAGCTATCCTATCGTTACCGTTCTAGAGAAGCACTTCATGGGGCAACCCAAGAGGCGTATGGCATTCATGAAAAGAATATTGCTCTTCTAGTAAGAGCAATTTCGATGAAATCCACACCTGCTTTAGTTGAATGAACGTATTTCAGTTCAGTTAAAGCTCGGTTCGCGGATTCGTAAGTATTAGGGTAAGCTTTCATCCGTATCCGTCAATAGGCCTATGAGCTTTTCTCCGTATATGACAGTTTTCTGGTGAGTTTTTGTCAGCGGAGGCTCCACTTTTCAAGGTCAAAAGGCCAGGAAGCGTCGGCACGGAACTGGTGACAGCCTTCTTCTCAACCGGTGGACACGTGGCCACGGTTGTTGTCGAAAACCAAAGTAGGTTTACTCTAGAACTGTGAACCACAGTTTTCATGCCTTCAGCCACCGAGAAAATTCAGAAGAGGGGACGAGGACCTTTCTTGAGGGCATCCTGCTGCGTCTCGACAATGCGTCAGACCACTCTGTCATCGTCCCACTCAACTTTCTCCAAGGCACATCAGTCTAACTGAAAATCCATCCGCTCTACAGACTTCAGACCTTGCTCAAGTCGACTTCTTTCTATTCTCGATTCTACACAAAAAAAGACTATCATACAAAGATGTACAACCCCGTAGATGTTGTTACAGCCTGCAATCCTAAATGCAGTCCACGACATTTATTGACGCCTGTGCTTCAGGAAGTGCTTTAGAAGACATACGTCGAAAAAGACCCAATAGTTGTAACAATATATTTCTTTCCAGTAACGAGCGTTTCAAATTATTTCTGTACTCGGCGACAACTTTTCTTGGCATTTCCTGGGAAAGGAGGAGAACCCGAGCACAGCTTTATTCAGCGCTCAATATGAGAGAGGGAACGCTTAGCTGTACCTTCCACTGCGTTGCCAAGGAAAGTTGTCGCGGAGTATAGTGACCTTCGTACAATTTGGAAGTTAGACCGTGATCATGAACTTATACCTCAATCGTTCTTTTTTCGATGATTTCGGGGAACTGTTCTGAGCAAGTTGTAGGGGAAGTTGTTTCTCCATAATTCTTTTTGTGTACTTTTCCACGAGAACTCGGAATGTAGATCACTGTTATCTACTGAGCATTCTGCGTAAACGACGAGACTGAAACTCTTTTTCTGCGTTAATCTAAGTAAAATATGCAAGGCCCTGTGTGGCTTAGGCCATGTTTCTTCAGGAAGTGTACCCCCGCTAGAATGACAATGAACTGTGCGTAAACTCGGTTATGTGAGACTGAGTATTACGCAAGCCCGGGAAACGTAAGGTTCCAAATAGTGCGTGGTTATTTTGAGGCCGCAGGCGCTCCCACTATAGTCATCGACAGGATCAGAATGGCGTCTCTACGATGTCCGGCCCACCCCTTGTTGTCTTTTTTCGTGCTTGGGCTGCGTGTGCACGCTTGAGTCTCATGAGGCGCCGAAGAGTTATCGACGGTAGGACGCTCGCGCTGAAGGCGGGACAACTGCCTGCCGTCCTTATCCTGGCAGGGATTATAGTAGCAATTTCTTTTTAGAATAGCCTACGCAAATGCATACGCCTACTTCAAGCCGCGTTCTGGATGGCGCATAGCGAGTGAAGAAATTGTTTTGGAACAGCGCACTCAAGGATTTCGACAGGCTTTCCTAAACCTCGCTATGTCGCGTCGACCCGTTGCAACCGTATAATTTCAAGTGGGAGCGTAGCTGGATCGGTAATTGGATCTCCGCGCGCTCTTCGAGAAAATACAAAATGTTTGGAGAAAAAAAAAGATTCTGGTGCTTCGACTCACCGTTCGTTACTTCTAAAATAAGTATCAAGAGACACTAGTCCGGACCAGTTGCCACAAGCTTCAGTGCTGGCCTTCGCGTGATTCAAAGGGGATAGGTGACTTTCAGACATTTGTAATAAGGAAATAACAGCCGGCAAAGCCCACAAAGGAAAGACATCGGCTATAGGGAACGGGTCCTAGGTTCTCATTGAACATTTTTATAAACATGTTCTACGACGTTTGAATAAGATAATGGGAATTCCTTTAACTTTGGTATCTGGTCTGATTCACTTTTTAAATATTTGGTCGAAGACGGAGTATTGGGCGATGCGTAGTTTATCTCTTAAAAATATGCAGTAAACGTTTTTCCGCAGAGACCCGGAACATGAGCGACTTTAGAGCCTAAATGCGTTCGTAGTTTTGTTTTAGGTATGCTTTTCACTGTTGGATATCTAATAAGCGCGCAGCGATACGAAAGAAAAATGAACACAGAGGACAAAGACGTCGTACTTACTATAACTTTCCCAGTTGTGACTAAATGCCCCGAGTGAGTAGAAAAAGAAGAAGACGTGCAGAAACTGCAAATTCCACAGAGAGATGTAGGGTGTAATCAGAGCCGTGTTTTCATAACAAAATATTCCAGTCACAGACAGCTTGAGAAACGAAGTGCGCGGCCATTATGATATCACTTCTTGCGTTGTGATAAGTGCTTAGGCAATCTTATTGATCTACACACGAAAGAATAAACAAATAGGACGGAGCATAGAAGTCGACATCTTTGAAAGAGTTCGGGCACTGTGCTCCGTCCCAGTTTTTCATTATTTTTTGTCTAAATGAAACCTTACTAACACGCTCGGTTTTTAATAAGAGTTGTCATGGTCTTACCCCACAATGTGTATTGACAAAGGGGTGACAATAGTCTGCTCTAACTCAAAAGACCTCGCATTTCTTAGGTTGTCGTTGATTGCAGGTTACTTGGTCGTCAGCCTTGTCACTGCAACTTTAATTGAGAATGTTCCTGCTATGAACCAAGGTACGTAGCTCAAGAATTTGTGCGCACTTTCTTTTAAAATTCTTTCGTTGATGTTGCACACCGGTAGAAATTGTTTGATGGAAAAATGTCATGCTTCGTTTCAGCTTAAGTCCAGACGTAGCCGATGCTACCAGCTAATCGGGCCAATCAAGAAGCGTCAAAATTGCAAGTCACTCGGCCAAGTCTTCGCTCTGACCCTCAAGTGTTCACGTGTCCGCCAACTCAAGCTCAATTATTAACCCATAAACAACGCAACTCGAGTTCCAAACGGATCAAGTGGACTGACTTACGGAATAAAATAGTAACATAGTGATGCAAACGAGTTTTTGGCCCCGGAGCATTTTCCTGAAAAGACGCAGGATGACGTGACAGATAACGTAGCCGCTAATTTGAACTGACTGCTATTGGAGGAGGTGCCTCTCTGGCAATGGCTTACTGTGAAAGCTTGGTACTTGTGTACTTGGCGAATTCAGACGTGTCTTCTCGGTCAGGTTTTAACCAAATGTTTCTTCGTTCGGCCCCTAAGTGTTCCGCAGCGACGACGTTGCCGCGCTCTAAACGTGCAGCTACGCGATGACTTGAGGGCACGTGATTCGAGCACGTGCTGTGACGCATCAAGAGACACGCGGTTGTTGGGATATTTTATATAGATCATGTGAAAGATAAAAAGAGGCCGGTACTCAATGCTCCGAATACCCTGAAATATGACGGAACAGCCATACCGCGAAACAGGCACATCTTTAACCATGATACATTTAGGTGGAAAGGCTTCTTTGTACATGTGTATGATGTGTATGAACAAACCGGACAAACCATAGAGTTATTACAATAAATGCTGGAGGCTCAGCTGGCACTAGTGTCTACGGGACTTTCGGTTTCAAATTGAAGCAGACTGCAATCAGTCTACTTTTCCAGTCTTCCTGTGAATTCCTATGAGAAAACATTCGTGATATTTTTCTCTTCGCCAGGGAATAATAGAAATCAGCGTAATTTTTTTACTCGTAACGGGTACTATATGTAGATTTATTCACATTATAAAAGTGTAATTTATTAAGTTAATCGTTTTTTTATAACAGAGCGATGTTTAATTTAGCGAAAATTGAGGCTCAGGTCTGTGTTGTACATCATGATATGTCAATACAAGCTATCGATTCAAGGAAAGAGAACAATTAAAATGTGCGTAGGGTTTCTTCAATCTGTAATAGCATTCAAATGACGGAAGTGAAACCAAAAAATGCAATACGTGTTCTTCGTTCCAAAATTCTATGATTCGATCTTGTTGTATGTTTTGATTGTTTGTTTACATCCTTTGGTGTTTTGTCAAGTGGATTCACTTTGTGTGCTTTATAGGATTGACTATATGCGTAAATACGTGCCCTATAATAGCAGTATGCAACGTCAACTCGTGTTATACATGTGTATTGGGCTATCTTAGCGCAGTATTCGCAACTTTCACGACCTATAGGGGGCGCACGGGTGCCTCTCAAAATGGCTGTCATCTGGATGATCGTCGTGGAACAGCGGTCTGAGGCTGGGTCTGCGACGTGTAAGTAATTCTAGTTTTGCTATATACGAGCTCTATTGGAGCCTTACTTTATTTTTTCACGCCGGGAAGGTGTAGTCAAGCTCATTTATTATGAGGCCAATCATCCAGGAGCTAGGGAGCGCGATTCTCACACCGCGGTACCACGATCGCTGAAAGTTGCGAATTCGACGACATGAATTTTAAAGAAAACCGCTGTACCTGACATATATTTTTGTACATCTGATTCTAAAACGTTTCAACCTTTTTATTCTGTCACAACACTGAGCAATATTTGCTCTTATAGTCAAGCGCGAAGAGAAAACGCATTTGTGATTTCCCATACGAATGCATTACCGGAATTCAAATTTAGACTGGTTGCTGTCTGATTCAAAATGCAACAGAACACTAGCGCCACCTGAACCTCTAGCGTTTATTGTTAATAACTCTATGGGACAACTATGGGACAAACACGCGGCGCTGACGTCATGCCGCTGTGGTGGCGCTGCTATTAGCAGGGCGTATATGCAGGCGCCGCACATGACGCGATTCTGGTTCCTGCGCACGCTCAGTGATCGCACCTCGTGCGGAAGCTGCGCCTTTGCCCACACCTCGTGAGGGCTTCTTTGTAAACAGCGCATTGGCCTATGTAGACCCCTTCCCTCCGCGGCAGATTTGGAAGCCATGACTGACCTTCTCTTCTGTTGCCTCAGCAATACCCTAGTTACACCAGCGCTCTCAACTTTAAGAATCAGTGCCACGGCGGTCATCTTGAAGAAGCTTAAAATATTACCTCTAGATAGCGACACCGATCCGTGTGGCCGAGAATATGTGGTATGGCTCGTGTCAGCGATGTTGCGGCTAGTCTCCCGTGCACGTTGCACGTTCACCGCGTGCTCTGGCCCGGTTCACGCGGTTACAGTGTTCTAGAGAGCTGTAGTGGCAAGAGCGGCGGCCACCGCGGGAAGAGTTTGCGCGTAGACGACACCGTAGCGCTGCTGTTCTGTGCCCTAGGAACTGTGGCAAGAGGCTTGAATAAAGAAGAACGAAGCGCCGGCGACAAACGCGCTTCATGTCTAGAGCCCAGCGGACATGGCCTCGTCTCGTCCTTTCTAGATATTTCTACAGGAGTGTTCCCCCGCCAGCCTCGTCGTCGACGCTGCCCGGCGTGTACTACTGGGGTTTGACTGAAGCTTTTCGCGACGCAGAACAAGTGCTAATATGCCAAATTGTAGGTTTTTCTTTTGCACTAATGCCTCT
>JAZHYW010030687.1:0-41141 GCA_037355805.1 Ixodes ricinus | reverse complement strand
AAGGTCAGACTCAATGAAGTCGTGCAATGAGCGTTTGTCCCCTCTAATCAATCGCTTCCTCATAGAGCGACGCTCCTGGAATAAAGAGTGTCATTTGTCCGAGCCAGACTTGGACAAGTAACACTCTTTAATTCAGGAAAGGACGATGAGTATCAAAAATCAAATGTTAAAAGCAAACTTTTTTCTCAAGAGAGGAGTGAAAGGATCTGAAGTGAAAGCATCAAAGAAAGGAATGAGCAAAATAAAAATAAAACGTGTACATGATTAAAGTAAGTCCGAGAAATACAAAGAACGAAAGGTAACGGGGGGGGGGGCCAAATTTAGAAACATTAGAAAGCATTGTATGTACTCTAAGTTCTTTGATGACAAAGTCATAGATGGAGCACTGGCACCGGCGTTTTCTTTGTTCGAAATATCTTCAGCCTCAAAAATCTCGCGAGTTCGCTTATATGGAGCTGAAAACACGACCCATGCTCGTACTTGGAGGCAGATTTTCTTGAAGTTATGAGAATACGATGGATGTAAGGGACGACCGCTGGGCGGTCTTCTTTTTCTCTACTTCTCTCGCTTGTTCTGTTTGGTTTGATCATACGATTCAGCAACGTCAGACAGGATGGAAGTGGGGTAGCCTGACGCTTTGAGCCGCGACATTTACGCGTCAAAGCGTCCCTTGCTGAATGAATACAATACTTTTTCAAAAGTTCTGTAGTTGCATTCAGCTAGATACTAGATACAATGCCTCAAAAGAGGCATTGTATCTAGTGTTTCAGCCCTACCTGAAAATGTATTGTATTCATTCAGCAAGGGAGAGCTCTGACGCGCAAGTATCACGGCTCAAAGTGTCAGGCTACCCCACTCCATCCTGTACTGACGATTGCTGAATTATGATCAAACCAAACAGAACAAGCAAGAGAACTAGAGAAAAAGAAGCCGCCCGGTGGTCGTCTCTTTCATTCATCGTATCTCTACATGACCTCATGAGAACTGCCTCCAAATACGATGTGCGGGTCGTGTTTTCAGCCCCAGACAAGCTAAAAATCTCTGCCCCAGAGTCAACACCCAGCGCGAAGAGCCTGAAGAATGCAGCGTTAGACACTGCCACAAATACGTCAGCTGTTGCACCGAGTAGTGCTAAGAGATCTCGTTCACCTGTGGGAAGGTGTAAGTGGGACAGTCCGGAAGATGCATCAACGTAAGACTCGAAGAATGCGCGCAATCATCTCCGTCGGACATTTCGATATGCATGTGAGGGACTGTGGATGCGCCCCGCTGCTGTCCGGCTCAAGGATTTTGAGACAGAGTCCCGATAAGCGAACTCAACAGAATTCGGAGGCTGAAGACATTGCAAACAAAAGGAGACGCCTGCATCTGTGCTCCGTCTGTGACTTTGTCATCAAAAGAATTAGAGTACATGCAGCATTTTTCTAAATTTTTCGTACATTTACGTTACCTTTGTCTATCTCCTTCTTTTTATTTCTCAGACTGTTACTTTTATCATGTACACATTTTCCCTTTATTTTTATTCATTTTCTTTCTTCTATCTTTCTTTGAGTCTCTTTTTGTTTATCCTTTCGCTTCTTTCATAAAACATTTGTTTGCTGTTAACATTTGGGTTTTGGGGCACCTTCGTTTTTGTCCTCCGAATTAAGACGTCAGTTGAGAGTAAGCGCTTGTGCTAAGTAGTCTTCCAATTGTCCTTGTCTTTCGCGCTTTCTATTTTCGTGGTCAGATAAGTCAAGCTGCCTCCTCCCTCCTATGAAATTTAAGTGTTGACAGCTTTCATGGTTATCAAAACATAACCCCATCCTACTCAAATAAGTTCAATCTGGAAGCCAAAACAGTGACCTAGAATCGTAATGTCCCGTTGTCCCGAAAAGAACCTTGGCGGGAGAGATGGTGAACCTTTTTCGTTGATATTACGGAACTTGAAAGGAATCCGGGAGGTCTTTGCTGAGGACTGCTGGCCCTGTGCTCTGACCAAACATAGGGTTCGAATTCCGATTTTCTGGTAATGTGATTAACTTTCGAGTTTTTTTCGGATAAATTCAAATTAAAAACATTTGACCAGCAAATCCTTTTTATTTTTTTATTAAATGTATTCGAAAACACGGAATCATTTCATCGGGGCTTTTGTTGAAAGAAAATGAGATAAGAACATAGGATTCCCCAACTTCGAGTAAACATACGCGGGCCCCGAATACTTGGGAAACGTCCCCGAATCGATAAGGGAAGGAAACGGGATAAAGCGTGTGGTTCCAAAAGGAAGTAACCTCGCAGACAGTTCAAAGTGGGCTATGTCCTGGTCAATGTAAGAAATATCTGCAGACAAAAATTTTTGTTCCGTAAACCTTGTTTTATTGCGATAGCATTTTTAGCTGCGCCCCCCCCGTCCCCCGGATTTAGGATTTTCTGGCCTCCTAATGCGCAGCAGGTATGCTCCGTAAGCCATTTCAGCTTACAATCTCACACTCCATCAGATTCGTACCCTCTTCGAGTTACCAAACGACCTTGACGTCCTCCTCGACGTGGTCCTGACGGTCGTCCTTGAGGTCGTCCTAGACGTCGTTCCTCTAGGACGCCGTCCTAGACGTCGGCCTTGAAGTCGTCCTCTAGGAGGTCATCCTGGACATCTCCCTTGAGGTTTCCTAGAGGTCGTCCTAAAAATCGCCCTACTGGTTGTTCTAGACATCGCCCGGACGTTCTCACCTTGTCAGTGACCATAGCTTCATATGAGTGACATCAGGGGGAAAATTGTATCACACATTACCCTCCGATTGTGTTGATACTGGAAATATTATTGGTTTAGTGCTAATCGTGCTAAACCGCAAGCGCTATACTAAATGTTCAGTGAAGTTAGTGTTAGTTAGAGCTAGTGGAGTTAATAGTGCTACCTCCACTAACTCGCGGTTATTATTTTTGTGGCTTCACTTTATCTTAAAATCCTAGCCTAAAAACGTTTCACGTCAAAGTGCAAGTTTGCATTAATGTCAGGTGGGCGATCACTCGGGAGAGGCCCATTTGTTTGAAATCTGACGGTATAGAAATTGGATTTAATCGTATGTTTGAAACAGCAGTGCCGTTGTCACCGAAACCTCCGGCTTGTCCTCTCCCAGGCCCTCCGACGTGCAGGTGTACCAGTGCGCGAGCAGCGGGCGGTCTCCGCAGCTGCGCTGGCGGGACATGAAGGCCATCCAGGAGTCTTTGATGGGCGAGCTTCGCTTCACCAGCGCCATCCGGTACCCCGACGTCCAGCTGAGGCGCAACCTCACCGCTCACAGGGCCGCCATGTTCTTCCAGCACTACGTGCCGGCCTGCCTCGGCGACGCCCTTCTCGCCTGCCTGGGCAAGAAGCAGTGGTAGGCAACCGCTCTGCATCCATCACCCCTTCCCCTTCTTTAACGGTTTGTCGGAGACAGCCGCTATTCGTGAGGTTTCGCAATTAACAATGCGCAAAACCGAAGCGCTTTCAGCAGTTGAGGGACAGTTTGGGACTGTCAACGATGGTCGAAGTTTTTGTTTCCGCCGTTGTGACACAGCCAGCCGCGGACACTGGCGACCGCTACCTCGCACCTCACCGCGGTGTACCTGGCAGTAGTCTTCGTGAGTTTCTCCACCTGTGCACGGGATGCGCATATATATTTTTCTTTCGTGACTTTATCATGCAGTAACCAGCTGAAGGTCTCAACAACGAAAGTGAAAGAGAAGTTAAGAATGATGGGTGACACAAGGACACACATACCGAGATGTACGCAGAAGAGCGCACGCCGATCGATGGCGAGCCTAGCTTTGTTGCTGCGACGAGGTTTTCTTTTCCCACGAGTGTTTACCGTCTAATAAAACCACGAGAATAACTGTACCGATGTAGTTCAAATCATGAAGATTATCGGCGAGGAACTCCGCGATGAAGTACGAGGTGCAAGTCCGTGAGGGCAGCGGTTGGCCATTGTGAAATGGAGGAAACCGAAACTCGATTCTTTGTTTGCAGTTGTTTCCCGGAATGTTCCTGAGCCGCAAGGGTCGCTCCGGTTTTGCACATTGTCCATTGACCCCGGGATGTGACTGTGTGCAGGTCTTGGCTTGCCAGATTTAGCGGAAAACCAGGGTCACGTGACGGTTCACAGTGCTTGATCTCCTACGTCACCTTCGGAGGCCAGCGCGTGACAGGCTCCTCCCATAAAGCCCTCTACTTTTTCCGCCTTAGCAGAACGAACATTTGAGAGGAGGTGGGTGGAGAGAAAATCACCAATCATGGCGAGCACAGAGCTTTGTGGGAGGGGCTTGTCCTCCCCTCCTTTAGCTGCTCCTTTAGCTGCAAAAGACTAGGGAGCTGCCATTGGTTGCAGGGCTGCTTGTGTCGTGCGGGGTCCCGGTGTCCCCGTGACAAAATAGTCACACGCTCGCTGATGTTCCCCGCCTCCGATCCCGTTTCACGGTCTTGTATTTCCCGATACGTAGCATTTGTCAGCCCGGATGTGTTATATTTCGATGTTCTAGGCTTCAGCAACTTTGGAAAAACTGCGATCTGCGTGGGATGGGAAAGCTTCTCTCAAAAGAACGCGTTGCATGGCTTTCCTGCAGTTGAAACTTCAGTTTCAACAACTAAAAATATTCGTTTCTCTCTCACATGTACTCTCCTGAATACCATCTGAACTAATAACTCAAATAGCAAGTCACAATAGTTTGTTTCTTACGAAGCTGACGTTTTCACTTTGGCCTTAGAGGCTGAGAAGCCCTACCGGCAACACTGAAATCATGATGTCAGATGTGATATGGGGGCATTATAGCTTGTTCCCGACAAGTTACGAGAGGTACAATGGTGTGAAAAAAATTATGATTACATTCACAACACCCAAAAAAAAACTTGCCTAAAACTCTTTTTTTTTAATTTATTGTCCGATTTGAAAGTTAGACATGTGTTGTCACCCCACGAGAGAGTGGGGAAAATTTAGATGTTTGTCTCAGCACCTTTGCCGTTTTCTCAATGAACTAAGCCCCGAAAGCACGAAACGCTAGCAACGGGTCTGCACTAGTTTCATGGCTATCTGTGTCTTGTGGTCCTTTTTTGAAGGTTAGTCAAGACCTACTACAAATTAGAGACACTTTTGGAAGCTCTCGGCTACTTCACCACGCACCAGTGGAAGTTCGAGACGCAGGGCATGATGTCCATGTACAACCGGCTCTCCGATGAAGACAAGAAGGTACCTACTGTGTTTCAGAATTTTACCTCGTTAGAGCAGCTAATAACAGCGTGTCCCCGAAGAAAAAAAAGTGGGTTACAAAGTTGTTGTTGTTGTTGTTTTTACCGCAAAAATAAACTGCACATTGACGGACACCCAGTCTCCACCCAAACGTTGCGCTGGCGGTTCGGTTCAGATGCCAGTCTTATAACTAACCGTTACTTTAATCAAAAGTTATAAATGACTTTCTGAAACTTTCAATAAAAAAATGGGGCTCGTTCCCGATAGCTGTGAGGATTACGCTCATCGCATTATTTGTGTTCTGGTTTTTGTCACCGTGATCAAGCTTGTATATACTTTTCCTCTTGAAGGGGCACCAAAGTACTTTTTGTAGCTTGTTTTTGATGGCATATTGTTTGTTGGGCATTAGTCAATAAAGCTGACCAGTTTTCGTTGGCAAGACGTCGTAGTGAACTCGCAGCAATACAAGCACACTGGCACTATTTTCACTTGGATCCCCACCACCTCATTACGTTTGACCAATTATAATAGTTCTTAATATTCCACGGTCATCGCGGCCAGTCTCGCTTTTTCTTTATTTTTTTTAAGCGTGCCGAATCAAGGACGTAGCGCCATCTATCAATACGTCCGTCAAAGGCACCCCCGCCACTCCACAAGGCCGTCCGCGCCGCCGCCCGCCGTTGACCGTGGCTAGTTTTTCGGCCATATTTTTTTCATAGAAAGGGAGCTACGCCTTACAATTTTACGTGGTAAAACCGACCTGTGAAATACATCTTTGAAGGAAGGCTTGCTACGTCCAGGCGCCGATTTTAAGGCCCATTTTAGACCAAGCCTCGTCATTTCAAATACCCTATAGATTACTTGCCGGGAATGCCACCAGTCGAGTGCTCGCCGGAAAAAGCCGTGCGCTCCCGCATTATGGACAAGTGTGGTTAGCACTGTACGCTACGGTATTTATTTGTCGAATTCTTAGCTTTTGTCCGGCTATGGTCAGTATCAGTGTGTCATTTTCTCTCTATCTGAGAGAAAAGGCAGGAAAAAAAGCAGCATGTAGCCGCTTGACAAGGCCGCGCCTCTCCTTTAGGCTTTCTTTTGTTCTTTCTTCTTGGGACGATTGCGAACGTGGTGATCCTGCTGCACTGTCGATTGTTAACCATTTCCCTTTTCTTTTTTTTCTTTTTCTTTTTGTTGATAATCAGTTTGTAACATTGTCTCCTTGAATTTTCAGTTTCACAATCACATTTTCCGTATTAACGGTTTATTCAACCGGATACGAACTCTAAAACGATATGATCGAATCAACCCATGTTTTGTTTTTGTTTTCTTTCTCGCGCGATTATTTCCCTTGTTGCGAGCCGTCCAATGATGAGCGGGTGCCTGACAAACGTTATTTGCCTTCCTCGGATTGTTTGGCATGTATCGTGTGATGTGGTGCAAAATGAAGAGGGAGTTTCACATAATAGCAATCCTGCCGGGCTCTCGCTAAAGTTTAGAAAACCTGCGTGTCTAGTGCCGGGCTCTGCCAACACCAGCTGGAATAACCAAGGCCTCGTATCCAAACTCCGGCTTTGCTCGATCTCACTTCCACGACGTCAATACTCCAGTGCGCAGGGTTTGATTAGCCGAGCTGGTGTTGGCTCAGGCCATGTCTCTTTCAGAACGGGCCTACACTTTGAGTACGATTTTCTATGGCAGTGCATTGCAAGGTACGGGAACGCTAGCTCTTGACAAATGTAAGCGCTGATTAAAGCTGTGCGCCGGCTCTCCTACTCCTCTCGGAAATCTCGCAGAAAGTTGTTCCCAAGCGTAAAAATTACCGCTAGCGCGAATTTTATCGAGGTTCATTGCCCTATGGACAGACAGCGTCCCCTTCGAGAGACTGGTGGAAACCGGGCGACTCAACCATGATTTCCCTTACTCCCTCGAGATGGCGCCACCCTACTTGCGCCTTTGCCCGAACTATAAGAGCGCTTTCGGTACAGTGTGTGTGTGTGTGTGTGTGTGTGTGGGTGTGTGTGTGTGTGTGTGCAGGGTGCGGATGCAGGAATTTATGGAGGGTGAGGGAGGGTGGGGGGGGGGTCAGGTGTTGGTCAGCGTACCACATGTATAGGGATCCCCCCCCTCTTTCCCCCGTTTCCACGCCCTAAATGTTTAGCACATAGAGAAATCAAGAGGGGGGTCAGGACGTCCGGACCCCCCCCCCCCCCCTCTCTAAATCCGCCCCTGTGTGTGTGTGTAGGTTGTAATCGCGTTGGTCATAAATCTTGGGTAAATCATGCACTATATGAATTTTTTTTATTGTTGCTATTGCCTATAGCTCCAGAAGTATATATTTTCAATTAGAATCATTTACTCTACAAAGAGTAGCTCATATTCTTAAAGTCATGGTGTTAATGTAGAAAGATGCATTAGATCAACAAAGCCCGTAATGTACGTACTTGGGAATTTCCTTTGCTACACATTTGATACGAGATTTATTTTACTCGGTTTCGCAAAATTATGTACTTTAAATAATTAACCCGTTGGTTATTTGATTATTCATTTATACATTTTTTTTATTTAATCTATTGTGCAGCACCCGAAGGGAATTATAGCAGGGGAGTGGTCATGATAATTTGATACTTCTGTACATACAAATATATACATATAATTATATAGCAATGTGCAAGTCATACAAAAATTTGACTATAAGGGAATGGCAGTTTCTAAGTTATAACACAAAAAGAAAGCATTAATCACGGTTTTTTAAAGAACTAAAAAATGAATAAAGATGATTGGGAAAAATATTAGTGGGTAGCTTATTCAATTCTCCAAATGCACGTAAATAAAAATAAGTATTTGAAGGTATCAGATCCACAGTTGAATTCTTTAATATTGAAAGCTTCATCCGACCTTCAGGAAATAATGTATGACGGATACAAAAACCTACGTTCGTTCGTTCCTTCTTTTAGAGTATATTTGATGCATTAGTTTAACCGAAAAAAAAATTCTTAAAACTACAGTGGCTCAAATCGAGGGTCATTCTGTATACCACTAGTGCTCTCATCATATGAAATACCTCCCAAAACAAATTTCACACCTTTGTATTAGACTTTATATTTGATCGATACGCACATGATGAAATTAATACCATATTTCATTAGCGTTTTCAAGAAACGATCGGACATAACGGCAATAAAGCGTTTTCTAGCATTCAAGAAACAGCTTCAATAACAGAAAGAAAAATCTAAGGCAAGTTTATTCAGTTACTGACGTTAAGGAGTTATTCTAAGTTGTGTTTAGCAAAAGTAGAAAAATTGTTTTATGGCTCCTTTAAGAAGCTTGTGGCATCCTTCTTTATGTTTTTTCTCTTGATTTGTTAGTTTGGTGTTCCACTATTTATGCTCTATGTTAGCACAAACAAACCAGTGGTAAGGGAGGGCTGCTGTTCGTTTACCTTCTCGTTCTTATCCGTGTTATTGAGATTTTTTTTAAAGAGTTATAATTACGGTAAACCACACAGTCATCGTCGTATAGCTGGATGTCGGACAATACACACGTGGTAGGGAATATTACACCTAATCCATAAAAGCGTTGACTTTAAACAGCATAATATTTAAAGCAAAGTGAAAGACGGTGATAGGCAGTGTCACAGGTGCTGACGGAGGGGCCCAACGAGACAGATGCATGTGTTTCGTTTCTTTCGGTCGTTCTATCGAATGAGCACAATATTAGTATCATTTATTGGGTAGTAATCAAAACACAAATGCTTCTAACTACTAATGCAAAGAGCAATACAACCCCCCCCCCCCATACTTCGGACGCCTCAGTAAGAATCACTCATGGAACAAAGTAAACTAGTGATTTAATTTCCAACCTTTAATTAAGTTTGTACTGGTAGGATAAACTGCGGATAGAACGATTAAGTCGAACTATTACCTTTTTTTTGTAAATTGTAACAACTGACGCACCAACGATGCTTTTATTGCAAATATATCAATCAATCAATCAGCGTTTATTTCAGCTTGAAACACAAACTGAGGGTGGCGAGAAAAAAGCAGTGTCGTCCACTGCTTGACGGGCCTCGCCACCCTTACAAGTCAGCAGTCACTTCGTTCTGTTACCAGGACATGATATCGGAGAGCAAGCAGAACTCGCACAATGCCGACATTAAGAAATGCACCGTTGCGGTAGATGTATTCGAGAGGACGAAACGGGGAGATATTCGCATCGGATTAACTTTGTCTTAAGTTGTCGCCGAGTGATTTGCGACTGTTTGCCACCTGTCACACCCGTGTTTCAGGCTTCACATGTGCGAACAAAAGTGCTTTTCGATATATTCGATATGGATACTAGTATATAACCACTTCATGGAGACATTCGTAGCGTCTCCTGACTGAATTTGATGTATAGGGTGTCTGAAGTCACCAGACTCGATCTAAAATGGATCGTAAAAAAGCGGCGCCTGCACGAAGAAATCTAAACTTTTCGTCAGAGGTGTATTTCGCCGGTCGGTTTTTTTCTTGTAAAGTTACAAAGCTTAGCTCCCTTTCAGTAAAAAATAGGCCCAAGAAACTTGTCAGCGTCAACGGCGGATGGTGACGCAGACGACAGAGTCGAGTTGTGGGGCGCGTTTGGCGCGCGTATTGAAACATGGCGTCGGGAAAAGCGTCCGAAGGTGTAGCCGACTAGCGAAAGAAAGCAGACGACACGGAGACAAAATCCGTTGGCAGCAAAAGCGCCGCCGTTATGCAAATGAGTTTTGTTTTCCCCCTTTAAGTTTTAGTTTTATTGTCCGCATTTATTTTTATACCAAAGGTACAAAAATGTCATGTTCCTTTTAATAAACCACGGTGGTTGCGAGAAATCTCGGTAAGGAGGTAGCGCCATCTGTCAATACGAGCGCCAAACGCGCCCCGCCATTCGACTTGGTCGTCTGGGTCCCTGCCCGCCGTTGACGCTGGCAAGTTTCTTGAGCCTATTTTTTACTGAAAGAGAGCTACATTTTCTAGTTTAACCAGAAAAAACCGACCTGTGAAATACACCCTTGACGACAAGTTTAGATTGTTTCGTGCAGCCCACGGGCGGATTGAGGAGGGAAGCCCTCCTCAATCCGCCCGTGGCCTCCTCCCCCCCTAAGCTTTACAACGTCAGCTTTGTTTCAATCAAATACTTGATATACACCAGACAAAAGTTTAGTTTTTGGTGACATAGCAAATATTGGGTCAACAAAATAGATCTGGGCAACGTTTCGACCGTAACGCCATATCTCAGCAGAGCCCCTCCCCCCCCTCCTCTCCCCCTCCGCCAGCCGAATGCCTACTGCCTCTTCCTGGCCTGACCCATAAATCCGCCTTTGGTGCTGGCGTCGGTTTTTACGGTCCATTTTAGATCGAGCCTGGAGACTTTATTCACCCTATACTTGATGCGTACTGTTGCCATCGAGATAATTTGAAAATAGCTCTGATACGGCTGTGTTTCGCTCTGTCCTGCTTTGTCGTATTTATGTGCTTATGCGAAGTCTAACGAAAGGATTGATCCATTCATTCGCGTATTCATTGATGTCACGCTTTTCCAGGAATTCAACTTCGACGTGAGTACGCTGGACTGGAAGCAGTTCCTCTTCCGCTATGCCATTGGTGCGAGAGACATCCTCCTCAAGGAGGACCACTCCAAGGTCAAGTGCCGGAACTACCAGAGGTGTGGACGGATTTCCCTTTTTACGCTTCGCCCTCGGATATCAAGGGGTACCCGGCTTTTATTTCCCGGTTGCCCATTTGCCTCAAAATTACCTAGACGCACCAACAAACTTCGCTGAGCTAGTAAAGGCTGAAACTGTGACGCCAACGGCAGGAAGACACTTTTACTTCTTTTTTTTTTTTTGAGGGGGGGGGGGGTGGTAGAATTTGTTCCCAGCTCGATACAAGAAGTTTGATATTGTCGAAAGAGTGCATTCAAAGTTCGCTCCAAAATCGCATCGCAGCACGAGCCAAATACGCGCCACACACTGTTTTCTGACTGCCAGGTCGAGTCTCTAGACTTCCAGCGACGTTGCGGAACTAAAATTTGCGGGTACATTTGAATGTAGTTTTTTGGCATCGCCTACATTTGTCGATTTCACAGTAACGATTGCGAATTTCGAAATACTACATATCAAGCCCGAAAGGGTAAAGGCCCGGTGTTCGGAAAAGACAGGTATGCTCGGTTTCACCTTGCGCCCGACTGCAGCGGACGCTACGAGTCAAGCCAGCCAATCCAGCTCCGGGACGGTACCACGTGACTACATTTTCCGCGCGTCACGGCGCTTCTTCTCAAAGGTCACGCGAAACTCACGCGGATTGACTTTGAGGACTCGTAGCATCCGTTGCGGCCGGACGTGAGGTGAAACGAAGTATGTTCTTGGGAGCTCAGAAATCGCCGGATTTCTAGCCTCTAAGGTACATTGAAAGTGTTGGCCCGTCGCCTGGTTACCTCCCAAGCATCACACCCACCACTGAAAAGTGTCGTTTATCCCAGTACTAGACCGATGATTTCATTTGATAGCATCTAGTCTCTCCTTACTCTCTTCGTCAATACTTCGGAAGCTTTTTTGTTTGTTTTTGCCTTATTTATAATGTTACCATTAACCATATTTACGAGACCATTTCATTAAAATTCCTGCTTATCACTCTTTCTGTGTCGATCATTAAGATAAAATTGGACTAACTCGTTCTCGTTGCCAAAACGAACCCCTTCTTCTATTCATGCATCCCGCAGACGTTTAAACGAATGGGACCACCTTCCAGCAGATATCGCATCTATATCTGATTATACGCTATTCGGTCATATTCATTCACGTGTTTGTGTCATGCTTCGGACTGACTTTCTTTAATTTTACTTTGTTTGTGGAAGACGTCATTCTTCTTTCAAATTACTGCGCATTTATTTAGTGTTCGTAAACTTTAACGTATTTCTCTTTATTTCTCGCTTTAGTTTTTTTTTCTTTTTCTTTCTTACATTTCTCTACAATGCATCGGCGCTTGAGGTATGTATAATAAATAAATTAATTAATTTGTCTAGGTATTTGGAATAAAACCGCCAAGACCCGAGGGGCGAAGTTGAGAATCGTATCGCTGGGAAAAACCACATAAATGATTTGCATGAGTTTTTAACGCAGCGCGCGGCTGCCGTAGCCGAACAATGGCGCACCACCCGTGCCCAGCCTTTGCAGCGCGGGGTCAGAAAGGACGACATAATAAAACTAAGTCGCAGGCCTTCTGTTAAATGAACGTTCAGCTCTGCGGAAAACAAGCCGAAGAAAGCGCCTCCTATAGTTCGATCTCCTTACCAATAGATATCGTTGTTTACTACTCTTTTACTTTTGTTCTTCACAATAAACTCCTACCAATTTGCCCGAATGTTCATTCCATTAGCTTGGAGGATAGCAAGACACCATTTGATAATGAAATTTCAAAATGTCAGAAGCTTTAGCGAAAAGGAGTGGTTGACCGTTTAGTTAGAGCGAGCGCAAATCTTTTTTTACGACCTGAGTTTAACCTGAGCTTAACTTGAGTTTAGTTTTAGGTTATTATCAGTTTAATATGAGCCTGAGCTCAACGGGACTTTAACGCCAGTTGAACACGAGTTTAGTTTAACGAGAGTTTGATACGAGTTTAGCTTAACACGAGTTTTAACATGAGTTTAACCAGAGTAACATGAGTTTCACGAGTTTTATGAGTCGTACGTTTAACTTGGGTGTTATAAAATTGCGATAGGAGTGTCATAGGCGCTAAATACGCGTGTCATGAATTTGCGATTATTATAACCACTGTAATGTGAGTAACACAAAAGTTTAACGAGTTTAATATGAGACTATTATGAGTTTAATATAAGATTATTATGAGATTCATATGAGTCTAGTACTCGTTTTATTTCAGTTTGTTGCGTGTTCAATCTGAGTTTAATCTTAGCTTTATTTAAGTTTAATATGAGTGAAATCGAGCTTGAACTCGTCGATCTTGACTCGTCGATCTTGACTCGTCGATCTTGACTCGTCGATCTTGACTCGTCGATCTTGACTCGTCGATCTTGACTCGTCGACTTGACTCGTCGACTTGAATCGTCGATCTTGAATCGTCGGACTTGAATCGTCGGATCTTGAATCGTCGGACTTGAATCGTCGGACTTGAATCGTCGGACTTGAATCGTCGGACTTGAATCGTCGGACTTGAATCGTCGGACTTGAATCGTCGGACTTGAATCGTCGGACTTGAATCGTCGGACTTGAATCGTCGGACTTGAATCGTCGGACTTGAATCGTCGGACTTGAATCGTCGGACTTGAATCGTCGGACTTGAATCGTCGGACTTGAATCGTCGGACTTGAATCGTCGGACTTGAATCGTCGGACTTGAATCAGTCGGACTTGAATCGTCGGACTTGAATCGTCGGACTTGAATGTCACGAATTTAAATTCAAGTTGAATCAGAATTTAAATTCAAGTTGAATCAAATTTAAATTAAAGTTGAATCAAATTTAAATTAAAGTTGACTCAAACTTTAAATTAAAGTTGACTCAAACTTTAAATTAAAGTTGACTCAAACTTTAAATTAAAGTTGAATCAAACTTTAAATTCAAGTTGAATCAAATTTAAATTCAAGTTCTACCGGACTTCAATTAAAGCTGGATTCAAGTTGTAGTATAATTGATGCGTGTGAACCGCAACATAAAAATGTACGAACTAAAGAGAGCCCAGTTTAAAGCTTCGCTTTCAAAGCCCGGTAATCAATCGCAAGCTTGAGTGTGCCGTCCGGGATAAATCATATAGGGAAAAACTGCGCAACTACCGTCTTCTCGACGCGTCATGGCAGGGGTCGGTAACAGATGGCCCGCGAGACAATATTATATGGCGCCTCCCCCCCCCCCCAAAGCACACATACGCACACGCACACACACAAACAGACAAGGACAGAAACAGTTTTTTTTTTAAATCGAACAAATAACTCCAAAATGCCACGCCTGCGGGTCAGTTTCTTTTTCACGTTCACAGTGCAATCTTTCTGCAATCTTTGTGCACAAAAGTGCTGCAAATCACGGCTGCTACCGTCGTCAGTTTCAACGGTATTTATCGCACATAGAGCCCCACTGTGGCGCAATACCGCAAAGGCCGATGAACAACGAAAGTATGAGTTTAATGGCTTTTCAAGCTTCATAAAATTGTTGTTGTTTTTCCACGTAAAACGGCTTTTGCAAGGCCCTGCTGATCCTGATAAGGTGCGCGGCTTGAAAACTCGAGGGCGGGGACGTTCTCAAATTTGAAATCTTTTAGACTGTGGCTCGAGCTCTAGCAAAATCGGGCGTCTGTATAAAAAAATACATTTCTTCGCTTTGTTTTTGAAGAATTTAGGAGAAACAATTTGGCGCTAGTGCGTGCAATAAACCAGGACAGGGATAGGCAGTAGAGTAGACGAGCGCTGAACTTCAAGAAACAATCACAACGTTTCACAAAAAGTGTTTTGGTGCGACAGTACTCAATTCAACCATCGGGTTGGGAGTAGGTTTTTATTTTATTTTTTAGACATACTTGAACATTTATTCTTTTCTAAAATGTATTTCATGCAGACCACGGCGCAGTTCGAGAAATTTACAAGATAATACTCGCTGATCACTAGACAAACAATATGCTGAAGAATGTATTGGCAGTGAAGGACTTAAGTTTTACACTGGTCCGGCCTTTCAATCATAATCTTGATGTGTACGAAAGCATGCTGTGGCCTCGTTCTCAGTGTTTCCTAGAACAGCTATAATTGTGAACATGCTTTCACAGAACGAAGACTAGGAAGTCAAACGTGCATTTTATTATGACAGATAAGTACCTTAAATAAGAGTTACGACTCTGAGTAGGTAGTATAAATGTTCCGAAACCACAAAGTTAATATTGGACACAAAAACTTGCTGAGAGAGGCCTCGAACAATGGCAAGTTATGCGTGCCTAAACCAACGAAACGTTTTCTTTTTCTTTTGCAGATCACTTTAAGCTAGTCACCGTTTTTTGTATCTTTATTTACATAAACCGTCCGACCCGGTTCACCTTCGCGTTTAAGCGATTCGGTCCACTGTAGGAAAACTGCTGCCTACCCATCCGATACGGCATTCTGATGTACGGCGCGCAAAGACTAACACGCGTAAAGAAAGTTCAAGTCCATTCACGTTGGTTTAGCGGCTTGTGGTTCTAGAAGGCAATGATCACCGGGCAATAAGAAAACAGCGGACATGTCAGCTTTGTTGCGCGTTCGTTCCGCTTTCTTCGTATCCTCTGAACTCGCAGTAGTCTGAAAGAAGGGATCGCGCCACTTTTAGAATGTACGAAGCGTAGGAGGCGACCCAAGCGTACTACGTCACAACGGCCCCACGATTCCCCGCGTTGCGCGGCGCAATAATGTGGGGTAGCCAAGAGGCCTTGTGGGATTTTCCATCAAGGCCTATTATGACGCCAAGTGCAGTCTAATCGCCAAGGCTCGCACTTCCAAGCAATAAACTTGTCCGGTATGTTATTGCCCACAACATGGTACCTCCTCGTTCGATAATATATTTTTTTTAGTTGCATTTCGCTGACATCTATTCGGTTCGTTTTGTTTTTTATTCGTCAAATGTTAGTTTCTTGTTTTTGCGAAACGTCGACTGGAGACTTATTCGTGCTATCTCGAACACCTTTTTTTTTTTCCTTTAAAAAGTTTTTAGCATTTTTTTTATTTTTGATGCGATTGCAAAAAATTTGGAATGCGCTTTTTTTTTTTTTATCCAGGAATGTTTCTTTTGTTTGTCCCAACATAATCACGTTCTGGACTTTTGAGCAGGTTATTAAATGCGTGCACACATTGCGCTTCAGATTCAATATTCGTACCCCCCCCCCCTTACAGAGCACTTGACGGGGACCGTGCTTTAATGTGCACATTCCCCTCACACTCCACTTTTTCGTATTATTACTTGCCATTTCTTAATATACTGTACATCATTGCTCGTTTGACATATGAAGTTATATTCAACGTGCTTAAATGAAACAACTTTCCGCTATAAACAGTGTTATAGATCGGGCTATAGAAACGTAATATCGCGATTACTATGGCTGCGTGGAATTGCCTAAATTTTATGCGAAATAATATATATATATATTTTTTTATGCGAGAGAATAAGTTGCGTTATGAATCTTCGAAAGATATTCGCTGTTGAGCTTAAAACAGTTTCAAGCTTTGCTATGTTTTTTTTTCCCTCAATCTCCGGTTATTTTACGACATGAATATCTGTAACAAATTGCTGGGAGTTACACGTACGTGAAACGATCCGGTATCAGTCCGGAACGTTACCCAGACCACCGTCTTAGGCTCACGGCACTCTTCACCTGATAACTTAACACGTGGCAGATAAACTTGGTAGCAGTTCCTGGAATGAAGATACTGGCGCTAGTCGCGGGTTTTATGAAGCCTGGCGGTTTTCCACCACCTCTCCTGCTAACCGGAATCAGTCAATCAACGTTGCTCACGTGACCCTCCCACCAGCCAATCGGCATAAAACATCGCGGTAGTCTGTTTTTCGTTTTTTTTTTTTGTGGAGGGGAAGGGGAAGCGTGAAGGAGGGAAGGGCGGGAGGGGGGGAGGGCTTAACGAGCCAAAGCACGTTTCTCGTTAAAATTTTCACCAGCTCATCTGCGCTCTTGCAGTCTTTTTGTTAACTCTCCTGTTTCATTTGTTGCCATTTTATGAGACGTTCCTTAGCTTCCGACATGTTGCGACTTGAGTGCCACTAGGCTCCCTTTTACCTTGCGATGGATCGTAAAAGGGCGTTATGAGTCCTCTGAACCCAAGCAATGTCGTGCGACATTCGGGAGAGGCACTGCCGAGCCCGTTCACACATTTGCGACTCCTTAGGACCGTATGCCGCGATGGCCCTGGAACTTAATTTCACTAGAACGAAGGTTTTGCGGTGTTTGTGAGATTAAATGTACGTTCTACCTAGGATCAAATTGTCATTTATATAACATTCACAAAAGTCTTTGTCAAGCCAAGAAAGATAAAACGATGCGCGAAAAAAAAACGAAAATATGCGGGACTGACTCGTGTTCCACGACTACCCGATAGGTGGCGCCAGTGTTCTCTCGTCGCAAGAGGTTTTAAGAGGTTTTAGGCCACACGGTCCCAAGGAGTCACAAGTGTGTGGACGGGCCTTTAGGCTTGACTTGGCTCGCTCATATCGTCCGCTGGTGAAACAGAATTATATGAACTATAAATTGCTCACGCAGTGACCAGAATCATGGCGCTTAACGCGCGGGAAATTTGGCTTGAGGCGTGGGCTTAAAGTCTCGGGGTCCTCAGGGGTCTCAAACCCCCACTGATTTTAGCGGATAGTCTGAGACTCTCCTCCACAGTCCCAGCATTAGTGAAATCAAAATGATATCTTGCAATAAAATAGCTTGTTTTCAGGGATGTGACACTTGGGGATTAGCAATTTGAGGGTTTGCAGGTACAGCGTGGGCAGAGTCAGCAGTGGGGTTTATTTTATGTGCATCTAGTACATCTCGTCATACACCCCCCCCTCCCGTCCCCCCTGCCACCTTCTTGTAGGGACCCCCTTCAACTTACGGGAGACTTTAAGCACTGGGTTGAGCATTTTGCTTCACGTAACCGAGCATTTTGTACGCTGTTCGATGTCTCGCTTTTTGCCATTTGTATTCTTTAAACGACTTAATTAGCGCGAGGACCTCAATTTCGATAATACTTGTCGGAATCTAACATCTGCTGCGAAACAGAAATAACGTGAATATAGGCTTAAAGTCCCACTTTCCCGTAAATACTGCGCAGTCATTTTTAGACACCATCCATCTGTCAGGACTCATGTAACCAACTGGACTTTCTCGTTAAAGCCTATAGGTATCGCGGTATCGTCTGTTCCGCTATACTGCACTGTTTTCGGAGCTTTGAGGATTGGTGTCATTCTGAGCTGCGCGAGAGCAGTAACGGACGCCGAACAAATTACGGCCAGTTGAAAGAAAAGACCCGCATGAGCAGCTTAGCCTCCAGCCTGCGCTAACTCCTTGTCTTCCATCGTGCTTAATTTGTGCGTACCCCGAAGTCTTACTGGAAGTAGAAAGCTCGCGATAAGGGCTAAGCCTCTACAAAATATGTTATCTTGCAACAAACAGGGTATAGCTCGAGCTTTGAGGGAAAGTACCACACTGTTTTGAATCGTCTTATTCACGCTGAAGGCGAGTGAGCCAGCATGGAGCTGAGCGGCTATCCTGCCGCCACCCAACCGACGTTGCCCGTCCCCGCAACGGCTGACACAGTTAATGGGGGCACTAAAGTGGCTTCTGAGATAGTATATTTACGGTCATAACTTAATCTCCGCAACCTAACCATTATAAAAAATAAAACAATCTTATATAATACGTGTCCGATATATTTACAGGGTGTTTCACGAAAGGTGGGCAAATTCGATATTGCGAAAACTACGCGTCGCAACCAAAAAAAGACTTGTGTCGTTTTGGTCCTGGGCCAGGGGCTTAGGGAAATTATTAAAGTCCGCGATAATTAGGTTGTTAATTATTTTTACGTAATTAACTTTTTAATAATGTGTTAAAGGGCATCGTTTTAATTAAAAAATTGCTCAGCATCATCAACAAACAATAAATCGACAAATTGCAGAATGATAGAAGGCACGCGAAGCATTTTACGGCTTTCTGAAAAACCGTTCAAATTCGACAGGTTTTTAAGTTTAGGTTTGCTATCGGAGCGATTCTCGACCCCGGCGGCACCGCGCCCCGTGGAGAAATAGTGCAACCAACCCCTGCTGCCTGTCATCGCGCGACACAGCAGAGGCTGGTTGCACTATTTTGGAAAAGCCTTTTTTTGTTGCGACGCGTAGTTTTCGCAATATCGAATTTGTCCACTTTTCGTGAAACGCCCGTGTGTGTGTGTGTGTGTATGTGTATATATATATATATATATATATATATATATATATATATATATATATATATATATATATATATATATATATATATACACACACACAGGGTGAAACAAGGAGACGGCAGGCTCTTTAAATCGACCGGAAAATTCGGTTTCTTAACCTATCGCGCTACGACTTTGTGCAACGTTGCCCACAGATGGTGCATTTTTTTTTTGTAAAATTTGCAAGGAACGATTTTACCTGAGGAAAAAGTAAAGAAAGAAAAAGGCTTAGCTCCTATGGAAACGCAGCGACGCCACCGGTCTGCAAGCAACACGGCGCGTGAGAAGCGTAGTAGTGCACTAAAGTTAGCACTCGTGGAGCACGTACAAAGCTAGCGGTTGCGATAAGGCGCCCGCGCAATTTTTCCGTCTCTTATCTAGCCCCAGCCTTGTACCTGCTCCACTAGCGGTAACTTTAGTGCTCTACTACGCTTTTCACGCGTTCAAAGTCTTTCTGAAAATTACTGATTTAGTGGTTTTCGATGACGCTGAGCAAGTTTCTAATTCGAGCTATATGTCTATTTTCATTAATTAAAAATTAATTAACGAATTTTAACTAATTAGCCGACTGATCGTTATGATTAGCCTCCTATACTATGTCCCCCTGGCCGTATAACTCACCTGCGCAGATTGCATTAACCTAGCTTTCATGGTCTGTTTTTAAAAATTCTGTTAAGCTTAAAAAAAAACACCCTGTATATATATGTATATAATGTTCAGATTTTGTAGATTGAGTCACGACCACAAAAAGACGATCTGAGAAACCACACTTTCGTGTCTCTTTAAGACTATGACGGGGAGGGGTGTTTATGGATAACGGCTCTTGCGGAAAAGCTTGCCACGTGTAGATTCCCGAGTCGGGGAATCCTGCGTTTTTCAAAACAACTCAACCGTTCGAGTTGGAGCGCAATTGCGGAGATTTCGAGACTTCCTCAAACGTGCCGTTGCGTACATTTATAGGCCGATTAAATGTTCGTATTCGGTACGAAGCGCTGAAATAGAATACAAGTGCGAGTAGTTATGCTTTGGGTTCCACGAGGGCTATCTCGAATGGGTACAGAACGGGTTTTAATTTATATAAAAAATAATAAAAAAATACGAATTTAAAAGAAACCTTGCTAACCATTTCCTCGTGTTCTTATAGATTCCTGGGGCCCTAAACTCTTCAATACACAAAGTCGGGGTCGAAGTTGACGGAGCTCACCAATTGGACTATCACGACGATGACTTCGGGTTTTTGTCGCCGACGTCCAATCGGCGCGCTCCGCGGACTTTCGGCTCCAACTTTGTGTTTGGCGAGTTTTGGGGCCCCAGGGCAAGGCATCATAACTATGCGTAAATTCTTTATTTAGATACGGAACGAGTAAATATTGTCCCGTGCTTCTCATTTATACTCTCCAATATTAATGTTAGTGGTAAGCGTTTCTGAAAACGCTGTTTCTAACACCGTTACTAGATCAACTCAGTTATGGAACTTCCCATAAACGCTGTACATTGGAGGGGGTCCAAAACCGTGTCCGATTTTTTTGCAGCTAGAATAGGTGGCGCTGCCGGCGCATTAATCCACGCGTTTTCGTCTGTTACTGCTCCGCGGATGCTTTTGAGTCCCGACTCCTCTCGAAGTTCAGCATGGTTTTGGGTTAGTTTTTGCCCTTTCGCCAGTCAAAAAGTAAAAATGTGACTTCCAACAGCAGCAGAAACAATTTGAAAGTTGTCTGCTGCTGTTATCCGTAAGAAAGGCCAGAACCGCGCCGTCAATGATGATGATAGCGAGTGTTAATGCGGAGCGCGCGCCCTCTGACAAGCGCCACGCAAAGATACCCCCTCGGGAGCGGAGTTCCACAACTGAATTGGATCTAGTAACGTTGGTTTCTAATTGTTTTGTATTTAATAACTTTAGCTCAAAGATTTTATTAAAAAAGTGGGGCTCCAATCCACGCTGTGAAGGAGGTTGGTCAGCGAAGCTGTAGTATCGACTGCAACGATTGCCTACTGCACTGGTCGCTGGTCGTATTGCCATTTCTTTTCCCTTTACCGCTTCCTGTACTCCCGCTGCTCCTCGAGAGTCCTAACTATGCGTGGCCTATTCATCTCCGTGCTGCAGCAACAATGAAATCAGTTGCTATGCTCCGTTTCATCTTACGCTTAAGCGCAGCGGATGTTACGAGCCATCGGAGCCAATCGGAGGCCGTGTGAATGTCGCGTGACCTTAGAGAGGGGCACAGCGACGCGCGGAAGCGTATCACGGGCCACGTCCACAGAACGGGATTGGCTAAGATAGCTCGTGGCATCTGCTGCGTCCGGACGTAAGGTGAAACGGGATATAGGCGGGTTCTTGTTTCATATAAGCAAGGCTAGTGACGTCACTCCCCACGTCGCAAGCTCCCGTCGCCGCGGCATTGGGCGCCGTTATCATCGATTATTCGGTTTGCACTTCACACGGAGGGCTTCGAATGACGTGAACCCCTTTCGAAGCAGCTGCAAACCTAATCTTTACCGGAACTAGTGGGAGGGTGTTCCTATTGGTCACAGGCGCCTTAACATGCATCACGTGGTTTTGATGCTTGTTTTGTGGTTTTCTTTATTGAAACGGATACTGAGCTGTATGCTGTGTGCCTGATTACAAAGGAGATATGCTGTTTTGCCTTCAATTGTGCGCCGGGAGTTTCTTTGCTTACAACGACGACACGAAAATTTCCTTGGCTGGTAGAGGTATAAACCGACACACGGAGCAGCTCTGTTTACCAACACGGCCGGAGGGCCGCGCATGCGCGGAAGCTATGTGGGCAAAAGCGGCTCGACTCTCCGTGTTTTCGCCATTGCGTTGTGTGGCGTGCGCTCGTTGTTGACATTGTAGGGACGCTTCTAGCTTTATTTGTGCGTCGTATTTCCTGACAACGTATGTCGTATGCTATGCCCGACTATTTGAGCTCGCTACCCGAGCCTGAACGGCAGCGGTATCGAAACAAAACTGTGCGTGGACGGCGTTGCCTTCGAGGATCCGTACGCCGCAAACAAAGCCTGCTGGACTTCTGACGTGAAGTTGCTGCCACCGAAGTCGATGGCTCACGTCGTCGTTTATTTAGTTCTTTCGCCAAGCCAGTTCACGGCCGACACGGTGCAGGCGCACAAGTCTCTCGAGGCCTACGGTCACTTCGAGTCGGTTTCCGCACTGCCGGCGGGACTAGCAGACTGTGGGTTGCGGAAGTGTATACAATAATTGATTAAATACACAGAGCGTCTTCAAGTCAAGGTATAATATTTTTCCTAAACCTCATGACCACAAGGCACGACAAGCATTAACGCTTTGTCCGTTCTGCAGGCTTGGCGGTAACACGTTACGAGTAACGGCGTTACCAGGAACGCGTTACGTTTTTCAGTACACCTGCTCGTTACCTTTTCGACACAGAAACGGGTAACGTACTTACGTTACTATTTTAAGTAACGTAGTTGCGTTACACTTCAATTTTTTTTCTGTTTTTGGGCGTCAAGCCACGTGAATATCTGAGTTTTCTGCGTTTTTCTTTGCATTTTTTCTCGTGAGCATTTAGGTGAAACCGTAAAAAGAGATAAAGTAATTATGTTCAGTTTCTGCATGAGCATAATGTTCCTTGATATATGAGCTTATGCATACCTGTATCGTCAAAACAATGAAACGTGTTAAATCATAATTTAAAAAGTAACGCAGGAGTAACGTGCGTTACTTTTTTTATCGGTATCGGTAACACGTTCCTTTTATTTTTAGGTAACGTAGCTCGGTAGCGCGTATCTTGTATTTGCAAGTAACGAGTACCGTATTTTGTTACTTTTTTTCGGTAACACCTACAACACTGCCGTTCTGTCGCGGATCCCTTTCTGCTTAGTAGCACGGGCGTAGCGAGCCTCCGACGAGCGCTTGGCCGGTGCTTTGTGCGCGAACACTGTGCGAACACAATCTGGGTGGTCTCGATCAAACGGCGGTTCCCCTGCACATAAGCAAGCCTCGGGACGGAGATGGAAATGGAAGCCACACTTGCCTTCAAGAAAGTGCTTGCCGCACAAGCGGTCGTTCGCGCGAAACGACCATTCTTTTCGATCCACGGATATTATCCACCTTCTGTGCCTTTCAGAATCTGCCGGGAACTTGTGGAAACTCACTCCGCTACATTTTTCTTGTACATTTCGGTGCAATTACGGCAACACAGCTTCGCGGCATGCTGAAATGCTATGACGCCCATGCGAAACGCGCTCCCTTTTGCCCAGACCACTCGGCTCCAGCGCGATCGCAGCGCCGCCGCAGCTCCGTGACGTCAAGCCCGCGTGTCGGTCTATACAGCTTCGCAGTAAAAAAGACACTTCAAAAACATCTCTGTAAAAGCCCCCTCTACTTCTCTATAATGATGCTGAGTATGCGCTGGAAATTTATTATCTTCTCAATGATAATATTGGACGAGGAAGATAGTGAGTGTGGTGACAAGCTAAGCGCGCTATGACGTCACTATCGCGACGGCTGCTTATCAGCTATAAAAGCGCTGGGACCGCGAAGCTCCGTGCTTCTTGGTACAGCCACGCTTGCCGAATAAACCACTTCACGCTAGTCGCTCTGCCTCCTGCCTCGTCCACCGCGGTTACGACAGTGAGCACGCGACAATATTTACTCGTTGGTTATATAATTACTTTATTAACATGCGACTTTATCATTTGGCCCTAGAATCCCCAAGGACTCAAGAAATTTGTTAGCAAAGCTCCTTTTGAGTATGTAATTTATATATTGTAATAAGTAAAAAAAAGCTATTTAAGATCGCCGCCGTGGGAGCGGAACCTTGAATCTAATCGTGAATATCTTTGTCAAGGTTATGTTGATTTTCTCGTTGTATAATTAAGACAGCGAGTTCTTTGATTCCTAACGTCATCAAATTAATTTCGTCTAGGGGAAACTAAAGTCAGATACTGTGATTAGGATTCATAACATTATTTAGCATTAATTTAATTTATTCTATACTGCTTAAATAAATTTATAAACCGTCGCGTTTTGCGTGAGAACACATATTTTTAGAAAGCTTGGATTACTGGAATAGTAGTAATTGCTTAAACTTGGATCTTCAGTTAAGATACTCACCTTACCTAGTAAAGCTATGCATATCATTACTTGTTTAGCTATCGTATATGAACTGGAATACATCATGTGCTTTCTCGTGCGTATTGGTTGCCGTTACTCGTGAGAGACGGTGCGCCTTGTCACGTGACTTCATGAGAGCAGTTTTCATAAGTTCGGGGCGATGTAACCTAAAACGCCAAGAAAGCGCAGGCGGATCATGACGCCAAGCCAGTGTGACAAAGTTCCAAGCGAAAAGAAATAAAAAAAACGCTGTGGCTAGCGTTACGTCCGGACGGAGCACTGAAACGCGTATACCTAACCCTCCCCCCCCCCCCCCGCCCTCCTCTCTCTCCCCGTGAACCTAGGGAAGGCGGAGATTCGGACGTAACTTGAGTTACGTCGGACGTAACGCTAGACACTTCGTAAAAAAAAATCGAAAGCACGAACGTGACGTTGGCAAGGTTACAAGTCTGCAAAGGTCCAGGAGTCACAAAAGAACATAAACCTTAACTACGCTGTTTTGAATTGTACGTTGCTCTTACTCAAGGGATATTAAACTCCGAAAACGCATCTCGCAAAATCTCGATAAAAAAATACATATCTCATAAAATAAGCACCTTCCTCCACCTCCAAAAGAAAGAAGAGATAGTATTTAGCGCAAATTTAGGGTCACGGGATATATTTTTAGTCGAGAGCGCTTTCTAAACCTGCTTTTATTTTGTGGTCGACGTTCTGACTCTCGAAGTAAAAGCATATTTCGTAATCGCTCCTATTCGCGACTCCAGCAAAACTAACGCCACCAAGCGGGAAAACCGGGAACCAGCCGGACCAGGTCGCTCCGTGCCCGTCCGCGTTTCTGGTGGCTTTCGCGGACACGTGTTGTCGGCGCGGTGGCGAACAATGTAATTTGACGAAGGTCCGAAAATTTCTGAAGTTTGCCTGAGTGTTCATTAGTGTGGTGAAGCCTCAGTAGATTGTTTCCTTCCATCACGTGTTTGAAAGTCCTTTACTCCGCAACACACGGACGCGTGCTTTCGATTTCTAGGATGGGGATGAATCACAGAAAAATGTTTTGATATCTTGTCTGTCTCGAATCACATTCAAAGGGACGACTACTTGGTAACTGATGAGTGGTTTCTTTATAAGGATGTAGAACAGTGGACTGAGGACGACAGACGAGGTGTTTCCACTGGAGAGAACACCAATGTTGCAGTCAAGTGAATGGGAAGGTTCGATAGCTGCTTTTCTTGAGTTTGGTTGTGTTCGATTAGCTTCAAGTTTGAGCCGCCCAGGCCGGTCGGTGCGTTGGCTATTCATCTTGGCTGCTTTTCGCCAAAAAAGCCTCTGGACCACACTGAAGGAGTTTTCCGAATCAATTACTTGATTCAGGAAAACCTGCTCACTGCACATGATTAATGAGGGAAATTATCTGCTTTCAAAAGGTGGGGGACGCGTCTCGCAAAGTTAGAAGCCGCCATGGCATTATGATCTATTGCGCCTCCAATATATTATTGTACCCCGTCGAAGCCAGCAGCAATATACGTCTACATTGCTCAGGTTGACCCGCCACAGAAAATACTCATTTTCTCCGTTCAGGTTTCGAAGTCAAGTTCAATACAGAGAGGTTCTGCGTGAATCTCCGATGAAGACTCTTCAGTTTGTCCGCGATTCGTCTCGTGCTACCGGCTAGAACCATTTGGCTAAGTTTAAGTAGTATCTCTCTGTCTGTCAAATATACTTTTATTCAGCAGTTCAACTAAGCTCATATTTCAACCCGAAGAATATACTAATATCGCTTTAGTGTGACATAGTACGTCAAAATGACTTCTCGATTGATACTAAAACCTGAATTGTAATACGAGGATCAGCTGCTTAGTGGGGTCGCCAGCGGTTAGCATGCTCTTGGCTCAAGAAGCGCTTGCTTAATTTTCGTAATTTTCCTGCAGCCTGTGCTGACCGAGCAGACGACTGGAGCTGTTTCTAAACGCGGATACGCACAAGAGCTTGATTTCGCGGACAGATAAGTCGCATGGTCGAGGCATGCGAGTTAGCTGAAAATTACTCTCGGTGGAACAATTCTGTAGTCATCGCCGCTTTCCTTAGATGATCAAAACTGTTTAAAGTCTATTACCGTCTCTCCGGAGCCCATAGTTTCGGTTTTGAACGAAATCTCCGAAACGAAAGTTTGACATGAAAAGAACAAAAACACCGGAAAACAAAACTATGCTCTGCATGTTTATGTGCACCGGCTACACTTAACCGTCTCTAGTTCAAATACCTACAGAATTGGGCAATAAACAATAGAAAATCTGTTAAATTGAATGCGCCTTCCGTTCAGACGGCCCGGCCGAGCAGACGCGACCTGGACCCAGCCGCCATGTTTGTTTGGTGGTGGCGCCCCTATAAGTCGCTGCCCCTATAGGTCGCTGGAGTCGCGAATAGGGGCAAGAAACTCCCCCCCCCCCCCTCCTCAAAAAAAAAATTATAATCTTAAAGCGAATTTTTTTCAAAAAATAGTTCTTTAGCTCACTATTGGTTGCGAGAATCATTTTAAGTTAGGGACGATTCCATATCATATGCTTCAATTTTTAAACGTCAACACCAAAATAGAAGCACGTTTTTCCCGAATGGCTCAAATGGGTCTCGCGACGTCAAATATAGCGCTAAAACGTCTTTTACAAAGGCCTATTTTATGACATACGTGTCATATCCAGCACTCACAAATGCATTTAAGGAGTTCCGGTGTTCTTTTATTGCAGTGCCAAATCTTGTCTTCGTGTTCAGCTGACATTATACCCCCCCCCTCAATCTGCGCTCTCTGGTGAGAATAGAGCGTTTGCGAAATACACAGCGCCACCTATAGTGGGGCACCGAAGAACATACCCCGTCTCACCAGTTGGCTTTGGCGCTGGCAAAGGCCAGGGCACGGAAGCCTTCTGAAGAATCCTTCTGCTCGACACAAGCACTCGCGACGAGAAAGAAGCGCTTTCGAAAACCAGGCGCTCGCGCCCATGCCTTCACCGGCACTCAAGGCCAAATTTCGAGCAGAAATGTACGTCCGCCATGTTGGTTGTGACGAGAAACCAGCGACCGGCGGGGAGACGAGGACGTACATCGCGCAAGGAAGAGCGTGAAACAATACTAACCCTTAGCTCGCAGATGTGGGTGAGCACCGATGACGGTGAGCGGTAGGCCTCCATTGTTACCGATAATGCTGCGAAATTGACAAACAGCGGAGGAATCTCGACCTATCAAAAATGGAAGCGCACGGAGTGTTGCCAGACGTTCGACCAATTTCGCAAACTTTCTATTAAGTGTTCAATTTCTACCAAGGAAAAAAATTTCGAAATCGAAATCCCCCTTCCCTTCAAGCGCAAGAGGATTCCTGGCTACGTCACTGATTGCCCTAGCTAAATAATTACACTGCTCATGTAAGTCGTCGGTATTATTCGTTAAATACTAGATAATTAAGTTGTTCAATAACATTATACGTTCGGGAAAAAAATATCAGACTGTTCTTTTAACGCGAGAATTAGAGATTAAAAACACGTATGGTCCGACACGAACTGATTACTCGTGAAGGCCCGTCCCCGGAAACACGCGTTGCATCGTGTTTTTTTTGTATTTTTGTTTGTTTTTTGTTTACGTTTTTGGGTGACGGAAATGACGTCCTTTCACCACATCCTCTCGCTTCAAAACCCTGTCGTGCGGCTAAGAGCCTTAGATGTGAGCCGTTTCTGCAGGCAGGGGTGGTCTAGCTGCGCCCATTGCGCCATTTTGATCAATTCCCCTTTGCCTTCGCCTTACTGCGCCTAAATACACAAATTGCTCCAAACTGCGCCAAAAAGAGCTAGTCGGTCCATGAACCAATCCTTTTTCTTTTTGGAAGAATGGCGTTTTCGACTGGGAACCCGTTGGAAAATAGCCATCACAATCCAATCCAGGCTTCTGGCTCAGTGGCATTATTGGACATTATTGTTTTGTTGCGACCCTTGTCATGTGCAGCGTTGTGGCTGCTCATTTCTGCATTGCCACTGATAAGTCCTCCTAAAAATGAGCAAACGTGAGCATTTATTTTTTCTAAATGCCCGTAGTAAGTTAGAGATTTATAGTAGAAATCCGCTCGGACGCTGTTTCACCGGTAGACCAGCGGCATCAATACCGAACGGTTCTCTTTTCGTTCGCGTGGTCGTTGCTTAATTTCCTTCTTGCGAATTTTTACGTGTTCTTTTTTATGTCAAATGCCGTAAGCAATTGGTCACCCGCTTGGTTGTCATACTGTCGCACTGCGCGTGAACTCAGAATGGAGCTTACAAACATCTCTAATAAACCGCTATAGTTTCGGATTATCGGACGCCGTTAGAATATTTATCACGATCGAACTGAAACAAACCAAGTTGCGTTGAACGTTTACACAGTGAGAGGTCGGTCTGACTTAGGTTATATCGATCGTGCTTTACGCTGTAGATAAATTTAGCCTGTAGTTTTATATGCAATGATTGTGTAAATCCTAAGAACTTCTTTCCACCACAGTCCTCTAAAACGTTTATTGAGGGCCTCTTCTAGCATAAATCGGAACAAACAAAACGCTATTCTGTGTTTAAGAGGTTAGTGGTAATGTATTATGTTGTGGACTTGTTTGAAAGCTGTGGAGGGGCACTTTGCCAGGGCAGTACTACTGCTAACCTGCGGTTTTCAATGTGCTGCACGTTCTGATTTAATGAATGGGCACTGGTACCACCAATAAAAAACGGCACATAACTGCTATTCGCTTCGTGCTGCTCCAAAATACTTAGTTTTCCTGATACCAAGGTGCTCGAAACGAGATTTTCCCTGCTCGGAAAGGTGAGCTTATGAGATACAAATTGCTCCGAAATTGGATTTTTCCTGTTCCAAAAATTGCTCCAAAACCTAAAATGGCTGGACCACTAGTGTGCAGGGGAAAATCCGAATTTTCTGAAATATGTATGGCCCCTAAAAAGCGTTTGGAAATAAACGGGTGTGGGCGAGAAACGTCGTTTCCGTACGCCAAGAAAAGTACGCACACGAAACAACAACAACGGCGGCGCACGCATCGGCCAAATTGTGTTTCGATGGAACTTCACAACAGCTATACGACGTGCTTCGCTGTGTTGGCGATTATCTCCTCTTACGTCGGGAGGGAACTTCGTTATGACTTCAGAAGGCAACGCGTCATTTTGTCGTCGATACCCACGACGTACGCCACAACCGGTCGCTTTTACGTTTCGAGAACTAATCGGTCAGAGTAGAAGGGAGAAGCTTTCCACCTGCCTTTGAAGGGAATTCTGTCATTTATTTCAGCAAAGTGGAACGCTGCTCTATTGGTTTACAAGCCTCGGCTGCAGTCAATTAGTATAAAGTCCGCTTTTCTGCCTTTTCAATTCAAGATTGTATTGTAAATGTATCGTAAAAAAAAAAACACATTTGAATTGTTGGAACAAAATGTCTCCACTCGGACACTTTCACAATGCGTATGTCGTCTCACTGCAATGGCGGTTTTCATGCGTGTTGAGTTTACTCCGTCGATCACCAGAACACGCAGCAGTACAAGCAATACGTAGGTGGCGATTGAAGGATAACTCCTGTATCATTTTCAAGATTTTGCGGTTCTCTGTTTTTAGTTCAGGAAGTGTCCCTGAACTAAGAGGTATAATTTCTTTTCGATGCCTTGTGTAGTTTTGTTGATATCCTATGGCAAAGTTTTGTTTCGGGGGTCTATGGCGAAACCTAAACTACCGGCTCAATCATCATGGTAACCCTTGTGATCCGCTGCATGGCCATCGTGTAATGCAAACTTCACGTTGCGGTACCGCAAAACGTACTACTGGCCTAGTCGGAAGAGCAGACATCTGTAGGAAATATTAATACACATTTTAGCCGAGAAGCGTATTCGACGCGATGAAGATGTGGTATCCACTGGGCGCCATAATTGAGCGCGGTGTTCACAGCACAGGCTCAGAACTAGCCCCCAATTGCCTTCTGAGAAGGATTACAATCTTGATAATGTGCAACACACATTGCAGAAGCATTCTGAAAGCGTATCGTAACATCGCACTAAGCAGAAATGCTGAGGAGCAGCAGCAAGGCGTGCTCGGCATTGCAAAATGATGCCAGTCCTTCGGCTTCTTGCACTTCGATACCACGACGCGCTTGAGCGGGCTGGGAGTCCATAATCTTGGAGCCCGTTCGCTGAGGAGCACTTACAAACTATTGGCCGCTAAAACATAACATAACAAGCAGTAATCGTCCGCTGGTACGGCTGAAAACCCAGCTGAACAACGCGGCGAGGGAAGGGGCAGTACGAAAAGCAACCTCCTTGAGTACGAACATGAGATCGGGCCCAAGGTTGCTGGGCAAGCAGCCAACCCGCTAAATGCCCGCTGAGAAGCTGGTGGTAGCATTTTTATTGTGGTGTTTTGAGTGGATCGCTATTTTCCAATAATGTAATATTTTGACAGTGCTCGTATTTAGTCTATGTAAAGCAATATCAGTCATTTATTTTGTTTCCACTTTTGACCGGAGTTACAATTAGGGAATACAGTCGCTTATCTAAATTTCTCCAAATTGTATTAATGAACGAGCACATTCATTTCCTTTATTATTATGTCGCGATAGTGTTCTTTCCGTCACTACGTGGGCAACCGAAAATATAAATGTACAATTATAAAGAAAATGATTGGACATTGAGCTGTTATCAGTATCTTTCGGCAAGAGATTCTAATATGTTGTTATAAAAAAGTGTGTTCTTTTTAATGCATTATTGATGCATTGGTGCTGCTCCAAGAGCCTACCAGAAAAAGAAACGCCTACTTTGAATCAAGAGAGGCAATTGTTACTTAATACATATAAGTTCCCAATTATCCTACGTTTTCTTGGTATGTTCTCGATGATTCTAGGCAAAGAAGATTAGTACCAGTTGTATTACTCATCGCTTGCCTCTGATTATTATTTAGTTCGTCAATGTCGCGTTGTTGTTGTTGTTGATGATAATGTTTAATGAATTCCAAACCATTCAAGGTTACTCTAAAGTTAAATTATCTGAATCTTGTAATTACAATGTAATATTTAAAAAATAGTTGTAGGTGGCAATTGTTTTTTTTTTTTCTTTGCCACCACAGATTTTTACGCATGACAAAAAACGCTGCCAGTGTGCATACTTATTGCTGTTTCAACATTATGCAGTGTCCCATAGAAAAAAATAAACCCTCATTTTCTTTTTTACCCGCGTAAATAAGCTACGAATCGCAGAAAGCTGAAACATAGGAGGAATGTGACGCTAGCCGTGGTGATAGAGCGCTGAAGTTTGAGAACAGTACGCAACCTGGGTCAATGCATAAAACATTTTTTTTTATCCGAAGTTGATCTAAACCTAATAATCCTAAAAAGAAAAAACTAACAAAAAGACGTGGAGTTGTGGGTGCCTGGAGCATTTAATGTCTGTGAAACAAACTTCTCAGCAAGAAAAACAATTGTGTTTTTTTTTTTTTTTTGTTTTTTTTGCTGACAAGTTCGGTACGCTTTGATAACTGGCACAGGCGCACAAAACGCCACTTCTTAATTCGACAATGAGTTAACAGAGGTAGCACGCTCAACTCGGCTCTCTTGAAACAATATACTAGATTTGTTCTGTTTGCCTGCGTGTAATAAAGTATATTGACTAAAAAAATATATATATATTTTTTATCTTTGTCTTTTACGAATTCACATAGCAGCGTGCTAAAATAGGGAAACGCAAATTGTACTCAATATTGATCATTGCCGGCGCTGCTTAGAACGTTTGAGCTACGTATTTGTAGAATATACTCCCACACGATTCGCTTGTGCGAGCTGCGTATACCAATATATCTGCTTTCTGCCACCACTAAATGACCATGTTTCAAGCGTAATTAAAGTGTTTTAAGTTTGCCGCTAGCAAGCGCTCACCGGCAAAAACGCGCGCACCCGGTGGAGGCCATTGAATACACTCCACAAGATCACGCTCAGGTGAATCACCCCTGTCGGCGCCCGAAGAAGCTGCCCGATCAGAACACGCGCTACACGAGGCGCTACTTTGACCTCGCCAGGTATCGCCGACAATATCTTAAGAGGAAGCCACGAGTGCCTTCCCCACAGGAGGGGACTTCCTTTCAATATGCGCGTCGTCGTTGATTGCCGCACAGGAAAGCGTCGAAGGTTGCCGCTAATTGCGGTCGAATGCATGCATAGCGGCAAACGCGTAGCAGCTTCTTTCCTTGCTTTCTCGCGCGTGTCGTGTACGCACGCGCGGAACCGGTGCGGCACGGGACCGATAATTGGTTCGTTTGTTTGTCGGCGCGTTGACCAGAAAGGCAACAAGTTCTGTGTGACGCTCGTGGCTGCAGGAACTGGTGCCGCGCGCAAGTGTAACCTTCTACGAGAATAAGACGTGGAGAGCGGGAAGTCCTGACATAAGAATTGTTCAGGGGTATCCCCTTATGACCAGGTATACTAAAATTGTTAGCCCCGGCGGCTGATTTAACAAAATATTAGATTTTTGTAGAAAATACGGCCGATGGGTTTTTGCCATCCAAGCATGAGGGGGTTACGTAAACCTTCTAAACAGTCAATATTTGCAGCGTGTACGCGGTTAGAGGGAATTGAAATCTAGTCGTTGATCGTCAACCCCCCCCCCCCCCCCCTTTAATTTAAAAAAAATTGAAACGCGGTTTTTTGGTGGAGTGTGGTCTCACATTTTCCGAGTAATTCGGCCCTGGTGCACGCTGGGGAGGTGGAAAAAATGTATTGAAAATGGCGGACAAAAAGGGGTCGTCTTCATCGTTTGGCAGACTTGTACTGTACGCATTACAAGTAATCAAATTACTTGTAATCGATTACTTTTTGAGTAATTTTGTAATCAGTTGATTACTTTTATCAGGTAGTAATCACAAGAGTAATCTGATTACTTTTTGAAATAATAAAAATTACTTCTACCCGTTACTATTTTTCCACGGGACACCCCCCCCCCCCCCCCCGCGCACACACGTCTTTTTTTTTTCTGAAATGACAAAAATAAAATTTGCTTTTTTTTAACAGGAAAAAAAAGATTTTTGCGGATCTGTAGGAAACGAGGTCAACCCCTTTGTATGTATAGACCTTTTCTTCAAGGGTGCCGCCATCTTGAATTGTCGTCACTTCCAGTATGGGCGAAAACATATTTTTGCCGTCGTTACGCCTGTAGAAAACACTTAGGATGTAAGCGTAACCGTCATACATTATCGTTTTGCCTCCTCTTATTTTTTCACTAGTGACAGGTTGAAACGTTTTAGTATTTTTTTGTCGCCCACACCAGATACGCCTATTAGGTGGCTGGGGATGAGAGTACACAGAAAAGGTCTATAGTTTCTGTGGAATGTCCGTTTTTGTTTTTCGAGCTGGGACTGGGATTGGGAAGCCCCAGGTCAGCCCCAGTGCGTGACAAAGGCCATTCAGGGCGAAGTTTGAGGGAGCAGAATGTAGTATTGTAAGTCCTTCATTCAAACTAGCCCCTCACACACACAGACACAGAAATAAAAAAAATAAAAATCCTGCTTACTGTACTTACTCGCAGCCAATATGAGAACCAGAACCGAAAATTGTCTAAAGCGGATGCAAAATATAACAAAGGCAGTTAAAATACACGTCAAGATCCCGTATTTCCCCTACGTGATCTTTGTGACAAGCAAGGTTTCGAGGTTGGAAGTAGTTCATTGTTATGAGCGCTAAAGATGCAAGTCTTCACACAATAAAGTAATCGGAAAAGTAACGGTTACTTCTTAAAGTAATGTCCAATTACTTTTGCTGCCGAGTAATCAAGTAATCTAATCGAATACTTTTAGCTAAGAGTAATAGTAATTGTAATCGATTACTTTTTTTAGTAACGTGTACAAGACTGTCGTTTGGTTATGGTGTACATAGTTCAGCGAGCGAAACACCTTAGGCTTCTCATGTTGCAGCGTTGAATCAGGGTTACTCATAAAAGGAAAGTGCTTTTGGATGTTGAAAACATCTTTCTAGTGATTGAATAAGAGTGACACGGTGAAAGCAATCATTGCTGAAAGCGGTGTTTTGTCTTTGTTTTTTCGCCAGCTGGATTCGAACTTTTGGCAGAGGCTAGAATTCTGTTTCTTTTTTGAGTACTAAACTTTTCAGTACTAAACTTTGCAAGGTGGAAGACGTTAAAGATCCGCAAGCATCTTCGAATGGAGTCTAGGCCAGCTTTTCGAAAGCCAACTTGTCGGAAGCTAACTTGCCGAAAGCCAACTCGCCTAATGCCAACTTGTCGAATAGGCCAACCGTCACTGGGCAACTGCTCGAAGGGTTGTGCGTCGAAGAGTTGCCACCTTTTAAAACAGTCCAGATAGCTTCTTAAGTCGAACGCGAATGTATCCGAGCACGAATGACGTGGGTCGACATGTGTATAACCACGCTGCGCTCTATTCAATGGCTTTGTTGAATCATTGATGTGTGAGACAAACCATTCGTGTGTTTTCTTTTTTTCGTATTATGTACACCATTTCAATCATTCTTTTTGGGGGACGTAAGTACTGTTGAAATAAGCAAAAAGATAACTCGAGCCAATAAACGTATAAAATATATTTTAAAAAAACTGTGCGGTGCAGCATGGACCACTCGGACAAATGGCACATGGTTCCGTTATTTTGCACAATATTTTTTGTTCCACTTCCCCTACAGATTGAGGCACAACGGGCGCGTGCTGAATTACTGCTTCAAAGTGAGGCACGAGCTCCCGTTCGTGCTCGTGAGGATCCTAGCGATGACAAATGTTTAAAACGAAAACTTTTAAAACTATATTCAGCTTGTCGCTTAAGAGGAAGGAGGAGGAATGCGTGATCCTAGTGTTCGAGGGCGAAAGATCGAAAAGAAGGAACAATTTAAAGGCTCTGTATGACTTTCTTGCGAAATATTCAACGAGTTGCCTTTGGAAAGGCTGCCCCTTTCGACGAGTTGACCTTTCTGCAAATGAACCTATAGGATGAGTTGGCCTTCGACGAATTGACCTTCGAAAAATTGACTTTCGACGAGTTCAGCTGATAACGTGGGGGTTAATGGGGCGGTGCAACGATATTCAATACGAATTTGTTCCACTTTATAGGAGCATAGGGAACTAGTGCGACCCAAGCATACTTTCACGCAACGTCACTGACCAAGAAACTCGCTCGTTGCGGTGTAATTTCAAGGAGAAACGATATCGTTTTCTTTCAATCTGTCCTTCGCAAAACTTCTTGACGTGAAGTGGGGTCGCAGTGTCGGCATAGTACCCCAGTGGCGATATTTGAATGCTGCTCGTAGATTGGACCCAAGCATTGCGCGCGCACTCGGTCTGGGCTCGTGATAATCGATAGCTCGACAAGCATTCGGGTAGTGGCTCGTGTCAAATCGCTGCGATGACGACAATAGCCGAACCATAACAATGTCTGCAACTCAGCTCGTCTCCTGTGCTTTGCCAACCCCACCGCGTGGCTATGATCAACATTGGCGGCATATAATCAGGCTCCAGATCACGTGGCCGCTTGTTCTCGCTTTAAACTAAAAAAATAAACGCTGCTCGTGTTTTTTGTTTTTCTGCGACTTTGGTTAGTTTTTGGTTTTTTCTGCGAAACAGACGAGTGTTTCATAGTTCATTAACGTCAGGGATTCGTTCTAAGCGGTATCTGCGTGAAGTACAAAAATCATTGCATCGCCCTTTTAAGGGCCTTAAATTATCAGTTGTACCGCACTGACACATTTTTTTACCAACAGCGGAAATATGAAACGCTTTCGAGCGCAGACTTTGAGGAAGCATGCTTATGCCGTATGCCTTAAAACCTCTTAAAATGTATTGTGCCCAGAGGACATACGGGCGCAGTTTATTGGGTAGACGTGGAACACTTGGAATCCGTACATTTCCATTTATTTTCATACCATTTTTTTTTTTGGCTTGAGAAACTTTGGCATTATTAGAAACTCATTTTTTATATATAGCCTCTGCACTTAATCTCGCGAAGACCGAAAAATATGCAGTTTCAGGGTCACCTCATCAGTAGCGCAAGCGTTGGAGTGCGTTTCCTCGTCGCAACGATCACAAGAACTTGGTGTAAGCAAACGCGAGTGTGGAACCGGCCTTAGTTCGTTGCTTTCTGTCCTCCCTCCCGCAGGTTGTACGTGGTAAAGCACGCGACCAACGCGCTCTTCGTCTTCGCCGCCTGGAAGCTACTGGACCTTGGCTCCAATGCGTGGCGGCTCTGGGAGTTCGCCGTGGACTCGATGGCTCCCATCAGCTCGATCACCGGATGACGCAATGGCGGGTCCCGTCCAGCCCCGCTGCCCACCGGGTTTTAACGCCGAGGAGCCCAGTGGTTCGGAACCTCGGTGCGGTAACCTCGAGCACCGCCCCACACCCTCCATGGGTCCGGGTCCCTTCATCAAAGCTCCCTCCCCCTCCCCTCCTTTCTTCCGACCCTCTGGCCGCCCAAAGCAGACGGCTTCCATCTTGTTTATAGTATACGTGTATGTATTGACTGGTGCGCCTTCTGTCCTTGCCGAGCGCTTCTCGCTGTGCTCTTTAGCTAATTAAACAAGAACAAAAAAGCAAAACTGACGCTGCTGTTCTGGTTGAGGTACTCTTCCTCCCCCGAGCTGCGCAGAAGACTGACCTTGGAAGATGCATCGGCATGCTTCTCTTCTGTGTGCTGTGTCTAGGACGGTGCGACCGACGCGCGAGAACTAAAGTGTTCTCCAAGACGGCTTTCCGTTTTTTTTTTTTAATCTTTTTTTTCTATGGGACAAACTGCCTATGCAGGTTGCTTAGTATCTTTGTTTTTGTTCTTTCGTGACTAGTGCCGGCTTGCATGTATTTCCTCCCCTTTTCTTTTCTTCTGATGATGATCAAACGGAACTGGGAGTAGTCACCTTTATTGCCAGTGTTGCTGCGAATAAAGAAGCTGAATGGATTTGCACGAGTCGTGAGAATGCGATGTTTGACTTTCTTGAGCTTGATTGCATCTTGTCTAGGTAGAGGTCCAGCAGTTCAAGGATAAAACCGCCGTGCCGTCGTATTCTCCACACTGTCGGAGTTTTTGAGTGTTGATCATATTACGCGCAGTTTCTCCCAGGCGACGCCACAGGTATAAGGGCCGATGTATGTATATTTCGAAACTTAACTCAAAGCTCGGCATGCAAGGGGTGCAGCGAGCAAAGTGTGTGCAACACGCAGGAAAATTAAACTTGGAACGCTTTCAGACAACACTGCACGCACAAAATCCTAACCCGATGTTTTTTTGTTTTTTTAATTCTGATCTTTTCAGCATATCACACTAGTCACATAAAAGCTCTTTACCAGATTTTGGTTTCTAGTCACTTCACACCAGGGCAGTTTATCCCGGCCATTTAAGCTTCATATCAAGGTCAACGATCATCTCACCTCATATATGATTAATTACAAGAAGTTTGATCCCAGTGTCATTTCCTACCACGAAGTTTTGTGAGAGAGCAGCTTTTTATAGTGTGCTTGAAAAAGATCCAGGTAAACCTAAGCATTCCTTATCAGTTGTGAAATCGAAAGCATGCAAGCCGCTCGTCCGCTCCCTTTTACAGCGGAGCTAAGAACTAGTTGCCCCAGGATCGTGACCCCCGCAAAGAAATGTCGACACAAAACTCTGGACAGCTACCGCCATCTATGAGCGACGGCAGCAACCAAACAATCGGCTTGCCGGCCTTGCTCATAGATGGCGACAACATTTACAGCCTTTTCACTCTGGTTTTCACCAGAGTGAAAAGGCTGAATTTTTCTAGGCGTCGTCCTAGAAGTCGTACTAAACGTCGTCCTTGAGGTTGTCCTCAAGGTCGCCCTAGAAGTTGTTCTTGAGGTCGTCCTAGACATCGTCCATGAGGTCGTCCTAGACGTCGTCCTTGAGGTCGTCTAGATGTCGTCTCTGAAGTCGTCCTCGAGCTCGTCTTAGGCGTCGTCCTTGAGGTCGTCAAGAGTCGTCCTGAGGTCGTCTGACCATGTACAGCTTCGCTGGTCTTCCTTCTTCATCAGAGTGGAAAGGCTGAAAGTTTTTTCGTCGGCTGCGTGCTTTTCGTTGCCGGTCAACGGGTGTATGCCTCTGGGCACGGTGACCTTGGACGCTCCGCGTTAACACCGCGCTGATGGACACGCAGCACCATGGAATGAGCGGTCGTGGAAACTGACGAGCGCAGCCCCGTCGACGAGCGCCAGCCAATAGAACCGAAGGAAACTAGGTGCCGTTTTCGCGCTTCAAACTGATGACGTCAGCTCGCTTCATGAGACAGCTAATAGAGTTTTAGTAGATCGTTCCGATACCTTCGATACCCCCGATAACGATACTATATATGTAAGCGCAAAGGCGGAGGCAGAGTATCGGGTATCGTTATCGGAGTCATCGGAACGATCTACTAAAACTCTCTAGTGTTTTCGCATTAATAACAGGCTCGATGCAAAATGGACCGTAAAACTCTGCGCCTGCACGCAGCAATCTAAACTTTTCGTCAAACGTGTATTCCAAAGGTCGATTTTATGTTGTGAAATTACAAAACGTCCTCCCTTTTCTGTAAGAAACGGGGCAAAAAAGCTTGCCAATGTCAATGGTGGACGGTAACGCGGACGACCAAGTCGAGTGCCGGGGCACGTTTGGTGCACGTCATCGTTCGCATGATGTCATCGTTCGTGGATCCCCGACCCTCCCCAAGCGGCAAACACGTTGAAGCTTAAAATAAAACCGCTGCGTGCTAACGTCGCGCCTCTGTGAAACGCTGCAAGACGCGCAGTCGGCGATGCTGACGCTGGGTATATGCGGCGCTGCCTGGATCTACTCGAGCAGTCCTCTGCAATATGAAAGAGCCACGGTACAGTGGCTTAAAGGGGTAGTATAACGAACGAAACCGGAGGAGCGGCACAGCAGTGCAAAACGGCCGCGGGTGGCGTTGGCGCTTGCAGCACCGTCGTTCCAGCTATGGCTGCGGCTTGGCCGCTTGGCCAGCTTGGCTCCGGCTAGCTCCGGCCTATTCGCAGCTGTCGACTACACTGTCGTCTGCTAGTTTCACATTTTGATGCGAAAGTATGAACTGTCTCATGGAGCGAGCTGACGTCATCAGTTTGAAGCGCGAAAACGGCTCCTATACTCCGTTTCACCTTATGATCTACCGCAGGAAAGGCTACAGGCGCGAGCTCCTTGCTCTGGCGCATATCTCGGCGGCACAAGCTCTCGTGCGTTAAGAGCAGCTCCCAAAGCTATGAGCTCGCGCTTCTAGCGTTCTCTGCGGTACAACATAGGGTGAAACGGCTCCTAGTGTCCGCGATTTCGCCTTCGGTTCCATTGGCTGGCGCGCGTCGACGGGGCTCCCATTGGCCGCTGCGCCATGGTACCCGAGATCCCGAATCGCGCGCGAGTACGTAGCAGACGACAAAGGGAGCGGACGAGCGGCTTGCATGCTTTCGCATTCACAACGCATAAGAAATGATTAGGTGTACCCCGAGTTACGGGTTTTAGTTGAGCTAGTTGGTACATACCACTGATCTCTACTAGGTGGGCTGGACTCGGCAGCATAGCTGAACTCCGAGATCGGGCGCAAGTAAAGCCACCGGAAGTTCGATGCTTGTCCTGGAAGTTGGGCGTGCGCTGGCCTTTCCTACGTGCATTCTGTCGATATTTCCGTGACCAGCTGACCTTTTTGTCAACTTTGTATCTCGGGCTTTTAGATGCGGAGCATCCCTTGCTCGGTAATAAATCCCGAGACATTGTAGGCCGTTTGACACTTGCGCGACATATTCACACTTGATAAACTAGAATCACAAAACTATTTACTTTCGAATGGCTTCCCATGCATACTTCGCGGGTCTGCATGCGCTCTTACTGCGCAACAACCGCCTCTGGTCTCCTCTTCGAGTGTGAATACAAGCGAAAATTCAGCGCGCCTGCGACGCGTTTCAACCGGAGCAGCTCGAGAAGGACAGTTACAAACGCGCTGGCCACAGCGCTCACTGCCGGGATTTCAAGCGGGCTTTCCCCACTACTCGGCGGCTGTCATACTGCTAGCGTTTGCTCAACCGCTCGCGTCCACCGCAGCCCAAATCCGGCCGGCCAAAAGAAATCAGTCGAGTAGTGAATATACAGTCCATTCCGATCCGTGTTCTTGTTTTTTCCGTGTTCAGCTGAACTGATTGCCAACGAGAGGATCTCGAGCTTTTTATTCACCTACGAGCACAAACCATGTCCTTGAAGTTCACTGGAAACAAATAATTGTTTCTGAGGTATATATATATATTAGTTATGAAGCGTGTTAGGGTGCCTCCATCTGCCGGCCGATGGAGGCACCCTAACGGAGCTGCGGATCGAACCGCCACCTACACCGTCTTCCAAGGAGCGGCCGTTCCCGATGCATGGCGGAGGCTACGCGGTAACTACACTACCCCTTTAAAGGCCGACGACCAGACCCAAGATTCTGCAAGGCAGAATATCCTCCTCACTATGAGGGAGGAGAAAACAGGCAACGGTGGGCAGGTTAGAAGGGGGAGAGGAGCAAGCGGAAAAAAAGTGGAAAGCGCGAACTGGTCGTCGGTCTTTAAGCCACTGTAGCTACCGGGTGCGCCTGGCTGAGACGGTTCCTGGCGGGGGTGCTGCGAACACTCCGGGCGATACCATTCTGCGCTGAGGGGAGAACTCACCCTGGGTAGGTAAAAGGAGCGGATCGGCTGGAGTTCGGTTTTAGTTTCGTGGCACACAGAGTACTTCGTCCACGACCTACTTTTGTACTTACGACCACTTCATCTGGAAACACTCCAGCACGCACCTCCCGGAGGGCTAGAGTGCCTCCATACACACGCGCGCTTTTGCTTGAGTGGTAACATCTCAGCCATTTTTACGCT
>JAZHYW010030686.1:0-17024 GCA_037355805.1 Ixodes ricinus | reverse complement strand
ATAAGCTTCCCGGCCTTATAGCTTCCCTGACTGGGCAACACCGGAAACAGGAAGGCGCCCGCCTTTGCTGCTCTCCAATCATAGACGACATTTGAGCGTCGATCCGATGTACTCGATCATCAGGCGAATACTGAGCGTGAGGCTGTAACCATCAGGGACCGCTTGCTCAATGTAGGGGTCAATCGGACCCACAAGAGGCTGGAACCTTCGCTACACCGCAAAGCGCTAGAAGTAGCTTAGTCGATTTCGGTTCAGGAAATGCCGGTAGTTGAGCGTGGGTGTGGGCAGACGAAAAAGTAATTTCCGTCGGACCGTCTGCGTTCTTCTCTTTCCTGACATGTTTGTGAATGATGTTGAGGCAAGGCAGCAATAAACGCGAAATTAAGTAATCCAACTCTAAGGCAGAAGTGGCGGTGCCTCGTCGGTGAGCTAGGAAACTCGACGAAAGACAATATGTATGTGCAAATAGAGGGTCAAGCTTCTTCATGATAGGAGTTGGGCCAGTTGGTTGATTATAGTTCCATAATGAACCAACTGGCCCAACTCATCATTTTGTTCTTCATGATAACTTGGGGGGAGGGGTGAGATTATCCACGATGGGTACAAATGCGATGTCTCGGGAGCTACATCTAGGTCACTGTAGTGCAGGGCTGGGCAGTATGGTGATACAGGCGTATCACGAGAGTATTTCAAAGATACATTTGAGTTTGATTATTCGTATTGAGATACATTTGAGTATCTGGTCTCTGTATTAGGATACTTGAAAGTTGTATTTTTATTTTAGTAGAGAAGTACATTTACCATGTGTAGGTTGTGCTGGAATACACTGCGAGGCTTAGGTATCTCGTTATTCCTAGTTGTACAAAATCAACTTCGGATTTTTACGATAAACTGAAAGCAACCTTTTTGGTAAACCCAACGCATATTTCTAACAACAAGGGTGGAAGTGGGGCCCCTTAGCAAAAAGAGGCCGTACTTGAAACGAATTTGAAATATATTGAATATGAATATTCATTTTGTATTCATTCTGTATTATTTTGTCCGCATTCGAAATACGCACGTAATGTATTCAAAATATATCATAAATATTAATCAGAAAAGATTTTAGATATACCAAAAATATAATTCCTTCCCCCTCAAGATGTCATTTGTGTCCTAAAAAGCGGCTACGCAATTTTTTATTTTTTATTTTGTTAGTAAATGTATTTCTGTGGTATTTGAAGGCTCTACTAAATACATCCCACAACTACACATCAGAAACGAACACAAACACAAACACCATGACGCACTGAACACCTGAATCACAGTCCCGTTGACTGCTCTAGAGCCTTATATAGCCTACATATTCAAGGTAATCATTTGGCCGGTGACCAGCTCTGCACTTATTAAGGTTCTAAGTATTCTATCTTCTCCTAGGGAGTCTGTCAAATGGGAAACAGTGTTTTGAAGTTCGTGGACGATATCTCTTACTAAAAAGCATTGGTACAACTAATAATAATTTGGCGCAGTCGCTAAAACAATATCCACAAAAACGGCTTCTAGAAGAAATGTTATTGCTTCTCTGCATAGCACCACTCAGGATGAAGCGAGTCAAGCTAGTTTCTTCACTTTAAAATAGTAATTTTGCTTTTCTTTACTAGTTGACTATTTAATATGGTCATTAACGTCACTATATTAAAGTCACTACTCACATCACATACAATGGCGAGTATACACATTCAGTGAACTAACATTGCGCTAACACAATTCCACGCCAAACATATCTGCTCACAGCTCTTGCTGAAGCTTTCCAGCATCAGCAAGTGTTGTGGTTGTAGTTCCCGAACCCCGTTTGTGATTGGTGTGCAAGAAACTCATCAGGTGTGTTCTTGATAGAAAAAGGAAACAATAACATAAACTTCTCTGATTCATCAGTGCGATGCTGCACAACTCAATTGACAAACTAATCAAATGTTGTATTTAGGCAGTTCAATGTACTCCACATCTGCTTGAAGTGAATTTCTGATAGGCGAGCTTTTCAATACTTTGGTAGTTTAAGTCAAACTACCAAATTATTGCAGTCAAAAGGTACTTAGGGTATAACACAACAGTATTTACGATTTCCAGGTATTTTAAGAGCATTCTGCACATATTTTTGATCGCTGCCTTTTTTTAGGGTTGGAGTATATTTTGCATGAAATAAACTAATATTTTAAGAAATCTAATTGAAAGGTATTTTGTGCCTACTAATTTAGTATTTACATATTTCAGAACGCATGAAGAGAACTTCAAATGTAGTTTAAATAAAGGCATTTTAAAACTATTTTCAGAAATATATTTTAGAACTAAGTAAAAAAAAGAAGTGTGTATTTTCGGTCTATTTTTTGTGTACTTACAATTATGAGCTGTACTTCAAATACACTCAAATTAGAATGTGGTATATTTCAAACGTCTTAGTTTTCGCTACGGGGGGTAGTAAGATAAGTATGTATAAAGAAAAACAGGAAAGAGCGCTAAGAAGAGCATTACTTTCGTGAATAGCAGAGGGTGTTCCTCCAGAAAGCACTTCATTCTTTTCACTTTAGCGTAGCAAACATAGAAAGGAAGCGGAAGTGGAAAGAGAGAACCACCAAACATGGACAGTGAAGAAGTTGTAAGATTTGCTTTTTGCTTTTTTGTTGCAACAGGTTCTGTGCAGACTGAATACCTACTGAATCTAGACAACTTTGGCTCTTCTTGCTAAATCTCCCCACCTGGGAGACTCAGATGTACTTAGACGACAGTTTGAGAAGCACCCTCACAACAAAACGGGGTTCATTTCGGGCTGACACCTTTTGTCAAGAATGTCTTGCAGGACGTTAGATCCATTACAAATGTGGGTCACTGGGGATGATATTATTATATTAGCGGCGTTCGTGGTACTCACGGGCATGCGGGCTCTGGGGTGTCCGCTGTGATTAGATGAAGAGTCTGAGGTAAGGGGGATGCATAAAGTGGTGCAAGGAAGAGGAACAAAATACTTGGCAACTACATTCGACCACGAACTGAACCTCCTCGCCTTTCGCCATTTGGGAAGAATGCATTTCGTGTATGCACCTACCTACCTGTATTCCGGAGTACATGTTCGCCATTTTCGCAGAAATATCTAAAAACATAACTCGTTACCTAAACAAATCTTAGAATTTGTATATTGGTCTTAAAATATAAGTATCGCAATATTTGTATTCCAGATTGTATTCGTACTGTTGCTGCACAACCCGCTGTAGCTCATCGGAGCTAACAATACTAGTGTTCTTGCACAAAGCAATATATGCGCTCATTCATGCCACACCCCGCAGATTCAGACAGGAAAAAAACCTCGAACTGGGAATTTGACGACATGATGGCGCTTAAGACCAGGACACAGCGGAAGACTAGACAACACGGAGCGCTAGCTCAACTGTTTTATTTTTGAAAAAGAAGGGGCGGGGGGGGGGGACTTAAATACACTCAAACTGCTTCACCTCAGCCAATCCCCGGCCTCACCCTGGATTGGCTGAGTGTAACGGTTTGGAGGTGCTTGATTGTTCCCCCTTTTCCAAGAATAAACAGTTGAAGTAGCGCTCCGTGTGTTGTCTGGTCTCCCTTGTGTCCTCGTCTTAAGCGCCATCATGTCGTCAAATCTCCACGTACCAACTAGCCCAACAATCTGCATTGACTCAAACTGGAAATCTCAAAAAGAAAAACGCGTGGATTGGCTGATTGCTTTGGGGATATCTTTTTCCAAAGAAATTGAAACAGCCAGACACAAAATGATGGCAGTCTAGAGAAAAGCTCGGACTCCCCTATTACCGAAGTTCAGTAAAAACGAGCAAAGAATCATCAGACACGCGTGGTCCAGAAAAACTTCTCCATTACGTACGGTATTTTATAATTATTGTGAATGTACAATAAAATATCAGCCTATAACTGTCCCCTAACAAACACGAAAGAGGTCTTTATAATCTTGAAATAGAATTAAGTTACTGCAACATTATCACACTGGAAACTAGCACAATCGACACTTTATATTTTGCATTAGGTTGGTGTGCGATCCAATGGCAATTTGCAAAATAGCCAATACAGAGCTTAACGAAAAGTGACCCGAATTGTTTTCAGGCAGAAAAAAAGGCACCGCTAAAAATAAGTAAACATGTTTTACAGCGGAGTTAAGGGCTAGTTTCCCAGTATCGTGTCCGTGGGCAAACAAATCTCGATACAAAACTCTGGACAGCTCTCGCCATCTATCAGCAAATACAGCGGCAACCAGACAACCGGCTTGTCGGGGTTCTAGTTGCCACCGTCAATCAAAGATGGCCGGCAACCTTTCGAGCCTTTCCACTCCGGCTTGCCGTCTTGCGGCCGGCCACTACTTCGTCCCCACCGTAGTACAGTTTCGCTGGTCTTCCTTCTTCACCAGAGTGGAAAGGCTGAAAGTTTTTTTTTTTTAGCTAAGCCAGTACGTTAAGTTTGGTTTCAGAAAATTTTGAGGGAATAATATTTCTTCTTAGCAAACTTAAAAAAAAAACACAAGAGGAAGTAAGAAGACGTTTTTATTGAGACGCCAATCAAGTTATCAACACACAAACAAAACACACAACACACACATATATATATATTTTTTTGTGCCTTCCAAGAATTGCAAAGCGGGCTGGTCAGGAGGGGATGGTCGTTATTGGAATTTTTGTCGATGTCACCGAGCGCGTATCGGCACTCGTTGTTAGCGTGGCCTCGTAGGCCTCGAAACAATCTAATGAGTTAATAAAAAAACAACGCGCACTAGACCGTTTAAACTCCCCCAACAACTATGGTGGCCGCCATTTTTTTTTAGACCTGAAGCGTGTGATTAAATCGGAGTCCTCTCCCATTCATGACGCAGCACTCGTTTTTAATACAAGTTTGACCGAGAGCTCTCCTAACGTTTACGCTGCTCTCGTGTTCAATATATGCTCAGCGTACATTAAAGGGCAACTCCGCTCAATTCCGAAAAATTTAGGCTTACATGTGATTCCATTTCACAAAGTACTACTCAACAGCTCTACGTCTTCGGATTCGCGAAATGTTGAATATTATTTGTGTAATCTTAATTTAAACATCAGCCGATACCGAAACCGAAACTTCGGTTGCGTCAGGCAACATTGGTCCCGTGTCCTCAGAGTCATGGCCACGTCACGTCGAACCACGTGGTCTTGTGACGTTCGCAGGCGCGAGGTACAGGACACGCGACGCGGGTAGGTCGCTTCGCATGGCGAGGATGGTGATGGCCCGGGGGAGAGGGGGAAGGGAGAACACGAAAGAGGAGAGGGGGAACGGAGAAACCGGACATGCGATAAACGCGCAGGGCAGCGCAAACTAGCGCATCCGCGTTACGGTGATCACGTGGACGCCGTAGAGCCAACACCGGGAGGAGAAACTCATGACGTCATCGTTCAATTTCGCTCCGAGAAGTAAAAACAACCAAAACGTGAGAATGACGTAGTCATGCCTTTGGCGTAGTGGTTCAACGTTGGCCGCTCCAACCCCCGTCACATTAGCGACTTTTAGTAGACCGTGTTTCCTGCCCGCTCAACACCTCCGCTACCCGGAACTCCTACAGCCAGGCCATCGGCGCGCAGGCGCAGTGACGGTTTCTTCGTAGCGGAGGGCTAGCGGAGGGGAAAACACGGTCTACTAAAACTCCCATTGACTGCGCTGACGATTGCGCCTCACGTCGCACGCTAGAGTTGGCAGATTTCAGCGACTTGAACTGTGGCTTGAACTGTGGCAAGTTCGTTTGATAGCAGATAAGCGTGTGAGTGGATCGATTGTGACGGGCCGTTTATGTGTTTTCTTCCTGTTTATTTCGTGTCCTGTGCACTAATAAACTTTCAGTTGCTAGTCAGCGCCGTGTCTGTCGTTACCTCTTCTCTGTCCCTCGTCTATTTTTGCGCTGTTTCCTTTTCATGATGTATAACCAACTCGCCCAACTTCATGCGTTGTTGCACTTCAGCGACTTGGCTCGTTTGAAAGTTTGCTGGCCAGTTTATTAAATATATAGACGGAATTAGATCGTAATGATTTGACATGGGGTCTTCCTATATGATACTGAAGAGGGCTGCATAGTTTTCTAAATATAAAAAACGAAGCGGAGTTGCCCTTTAAGCGCCCAAGCAATGACGGAACCCAATTATTGGCCCAGCTGGTGCTCGATGGCGCGCACTTCTTAAGAAACGTCTATAGACCAATTCAAAAAAAAAAAATCAAGTCTGGTAACCGAAAAAAAAAAGAAGCTAGATTTGTGGTTTAAACTGGGCAGCGGATGACATTTAGGAGTAGATCCTCGAATGTTGCTTACATGGCTCAAAATTGCAATGAACAAACTTTTTTTTTTTAAAGATAAGTTAATATTTTTTGTAGCTATTTATTTATTTATTTACCCTAAAACCCTTCAGGGCATTACATGCATAGTGGGGGGCAATCATAGACAAAGGTAGTGCACTTAGTTACAAAGAAATGACGTTGGCGCAACATATAATAACAGAAAAAAACAAAAAGTGCTTACAGGAAACTGGGTAAGCAAAACTACGTACATTACGTACATTGTCATCCATTGCTTAGGTCGTTGGTAAACATCTGGGCTGAGGTGATCGACACAATATCGCTGGGTAGGCTATTCCAATCGGAGACAGCGAGAAGGACAGGGGAGTTTTTGAATAGGTTGGTGCGAGCAAAAATGGGGCGTACTTTGAAGGGGTGATCTACGCGGGATGAGACATGATAAGGAGCCTGAATGTATGAATCTCTGAAAGCAGATGAACCATAATATAGCTTGTGGAAGAAGGACATGCGTTAAATATATCTAAGACAATGAAGTGACGAAAGGTTGAGGTAATGTTTTTTTGTTAGTCACACTTGAATATTGGGAGTAATCCTTAGCTATGAACTTGGCGGCTTTATTTTGAAGTGCCTCAATATATATGTTAGATACATCTGATGAGGGTGCCAAATAATGAACGCGTACTCCAACTGCTATCTTAGGGGAGAGGTATACTCAAGAAGTTTAGTTGCTTTACTAGCCTGAAACGATGAACGTTAAAGAAATCCTAGAGTTTTAGACGCTTTGCTGATGATATGCTCAGTATGAAGGTTTCATGATAGGTTAGCTGAAAGGGGGACACCGAGATATTTGATTGATGTGACGTTTTAAATCTGGTTCTCTCCAACTGCGTACGCGTGTCGATCTACCTTTAATTTGGTGGTGAAAGTAAGAGACTTCGTTTTCGTAATGTTGATTTGCATCAACCAAGTGATACACCATTGGCTGATTATTTCAAGGTCGCGCTGAAGTATGCACACAAATAGAGGAGTAGATATGGGGCGATAAATCACGCCATCATCCGCGAAAAGGGGTATGGTGGACTGAATGTTAGCGGGAAGATAATTTATATAAAGAAGACACAATACAGGACCAAGAACCGAACCTTGTGGGACGCCAGACTTTACCGGTGTGGGAGATGAGACATGTTTATTAATCACGAAAGATTGAGACTGATTTGATAAAAAGCTCGCTATTCATTCAATGACTAATTCATTTACATTAATAGTACCTAATTTATATATCAATCTGTTTTGGGGGACCCGATCAAAAGATTTTCGCGAAATTAATAAACACAGAATCAACGGGATGTGAGGAATCAACAGACACATGAAGGTCATGAATTAATTCAAACAGCTGTGTTTCACAAGAATGCTCGTGTTTGAAGCCATGCTGGTTCGGAAAGATAAGGTTGTTACTGGATAGATGAGTCATAATCTAAAATGAAAGTATATGTTCCATGAGTTTGCATGCCACGCAGGTTAGCGAAATAGGCCTGCAGTTGTTAAAAGAATTCTTATCACCAGACTTGAAAATGGCTATGATGTAAGGAAGTTTCCAGTCGTCAGGTGTTTCGCCAGAGGAGAGATTGTTGAAACAGCCTACGTAGTAGAAGCCCAGATACGTGCTTGGTTAATTTCAAGAGTTTGGTTGATATTCCATCAGGGCCCGGGCTGGAGTTTGTGTTCAAACGATCAATGGCACCCTCGACCCCGTGACTGGTGATAACAATGTCCCTGCATAATTCATTCAGCAAGAGATGGCAAAGCGACTGGCTGAGGAAAGTCATCCTCCTCAGTGAAAACAGTGCTAAAAAAGGTGTTACCCAGCGGCCAATGGGCGTGGGCTCAAAAACGACCCGTCATCACAAGAAACGCTTGGCAATACTGGTGAAGGTTTAGAAGTGATTACTTTCAAAATTTTCTTGCATCAGTTCTAAGCATGTTCGAGACAGCCTCGTCATAAAATACTTGTTTGGTGGTTTTTATTTCTTTTTACATAGAGCTACGAGCTGAAATGCTCACGATTGCATCATTCTGTAATTCAGCGGTCCATTCTCGATCAATCGAGAGCTCATGTAGAACACCGCGCAGAGTTATCTGCTTTCGGGTAACGTCTGGGTCACCAATTGCTCTTCGCTGCGCTCGAAAGTCCTGGCTGCCAAATTTCTTAACAGGGTTGCAGCGAGCACGCGAAGCAGGTAGGTTTTATGTCTATAGAAGCAGTTTTATCGGAAGCAGTCTCCTTCCCCAGTGCTTAAACGGGGCAAGCATACCACCCGCGTAGGCTGGTGGCCTAAAAGCCAAACCTGATTACACTGCAAATCTCACTGGGCTGATTGTAAGTTCTGCATCATATTCTAATATTCGCACACCCACACACAAGCGTACACAGCTCAAAACTCCGTTGCGCTTAATTAACGGTCTTGTTTTCGTTTAGTATGTCGTATTTGAGCCGAATAATTTCCTTGAAGCCTTGTCAAACGTAGTTGTTAAAACGACCGGTTCTCAGAAAACAATGGTTACATATATTAACTACAAAATAATGTGATACCGTGACTTAGAATTGTATTTAGGAATTTGGAGGCATATCTAATTAGCGGTTTAAATAGACCAGGCGAGCACGCGAGGCCATGGTTTTAGCTACGTTCCGCACCTACGAACGCAACTTAACACACGAATAAAATCGTGCCCAAATTCCTGTAGTTGAACGGGCAGTCGTCACCGGGATCGTGGCTGGCTTTTAATGCGGACATCACGACAGAACGAGACAAATAGTTTCATCACTTATTCGTGCAACCAAAGCGCTCTCCGTTTGACTTTACGCAACAAAACTCAAAAGTACTGTGGTGAGTACTGCAACGTGGAATTTAGGAGCCTGCCCAGACTAGAGTGAGCGGCGCCCTAGCCTTCAAGATAGCGTCGGGTGATAGCCGACTTTTAAGACGCTCGTTACAAGTAATCAAAGTACATGTCATCGATCATGTTTTGAAGTAATTTTGTAATCATTCGAATGCATTTATTAGGAAGTTAGGGTTTATTATACTGTTAGGTTTATTAGGAAGTTACTTTTTCCCTTTCCATTTCTAATGGCTCCTTTTTGTTCGCACGAGTTTACAACCCGAGGAATACTCAAACCGAGTATACGAGAGGAAGATGGTTTTTCAAAATCGGGGAATTAGAAAGATATGTAATTTATAAATCGGTCATCCTAAATTAAGAATGGACGGTTGGAAATACGCGTTCTCAAACCAGCAGAAAATATTGTTGTTCTGACATTTGAACGGTTTTAGCGCACACATATGAAGGAGAGAGAAGGGACAGAAAAGAGCGCTACTCACAACTGTATTCACCAAGATGAAGAAAAAGGAAGAACATTGTTCTGAATATATGAAGTTTTCTGAAAAGTAACGTCTACGTTTTCAAGTAACGTTCAATTACTTTAATTCAAATGTAATGAAGTAACCTAAATGAATACGTTTTTAAACAGGAGTAATTGTAATTGGAAGCGATTATTTTCCCGAGTAACTGTGTACACGACTGGACGAGAGTTGTTGTTCCATGCAATAGATAGCGGTCAAAAAGTTAAGGCGCAAACGAGCTGGTGAAGGTTTAACATAATTATAGACAAACCCCCGAGACTAGGGAAAATACGAAGGACAACACAAACCCACGGAGTCTCAAAAAGTCTCACTTGAGACTCCTTGTGTTTGTGTTGCCCTTCGTCTTTTCCTCAGTCTCGGGGGTTGGTCTATAAGGTTGCGGTCTTTTTTTCTATAGGGTGTATTACGGGGTCCAGATTGCGATTTCATCGCGTAACCGCTAGCGCGAATGAACCATGTTGCAGCGTTAGTCTTTGCAACATGCTACGAGCTCGACACAGCTCAGCGGGGCGGAAGCGGAAGCGGCGAAGTTTCTCTTACTCTTCTTTACCTCACGGACGGCCGACGTGTCGTCATTAAGAATATTGAAAAGGATCATCTTCGTCGCCTGTATAGTCAATCAAAGTACGATTACGGGCAAGGGAAGTTCGTCCATTTTTTCCGCATCCAACGTGAGCTTCCTGAGTTCGATAAGGTTTCGGCGTCTCGTGAGCCTCTGAGTGCGCATGCGCAGCCATGGTAGGTCAAAAAGCAATTGGCGCGTGCTGGGGGCCGGTCCTTCCAAAAAGACGCTCTGCCGTTCTCGAATTGACAGTGACTGTGCGCCGAGAAAGTAAGGGAGAGGAGGCGACGAGGGGGTAGGCCTAAAGCTTGCAGCCTTTGTCTCCGCTGCACTCGGCGGACCCGTTAGAATGCGGAACGCCTGCGTCGTGCGCTTGACTTTCGCATTCGAAGGCGTTCGACGAGTGGAGCGGAGCCAAAGGCTGCAAGCTTTAAGGTCTCCCCACTAATCATTCGAACCAAAGCTCGGCATTTGACGCCCCCGCGAAGTCTCGTCTCCTCCTCTCCCTCATTTTCTCGGCATATAGTTTTTTTCATGGCATGCGCTTTCCTAAACATAAGCTCGCATTTCTCGATGAACTGGATACTGATGATTTTGAAAACACACAAAAATATGAACGAAATGCTAAATGAATAAAAAATTCATAGAACAAGAAAATATTTTATGACTTACGTTGAATACTGCTTGGAAGCTAACATTGAATATTATGCAAATATTACGTTAATATTTCAACCGTAGTAACAGTAAAAAGCATTAACATATTCTCACGTTAATGGAGTTTCAGACATGGAGTAATTTTTGAGCCTAGACACTGTTTGTTAGAAAAAGGTGTGAACCGCACAAACAAATATTTGCGAGCAAGCTTTATACAATTGATTTCATAATGCATGGAATGCTATATTTAAAAAAGGCAATCGTTTTAAGAGTTTTTTTCCACGAAACAAAAAACAGCCATTTTGCGAAGTGAAGAGGAACGCATCGTTTATTTGTATGCCAGCTAAATTTAACGGGGAAACGTATTTCACTTCCCGGTAAACATAGCACGAGGAAGAACGTAGAAACATGACAGAGTGGTACTTACAACTGGAGTGAATTGATAAACGCAAGTTGTAATAAATATCTATGTTCATCCCCTTTGTGTTTCCGCTAATTTTACCACGATTCATAGCCAACTAATCCAGCAGATCTGGTTTTAACATCACTTGAACCAATCCTGCGCGAAATGTCGCTGCTAGATATAGCGGTATAATAGACAACGTGACGATGTTGCGCAGATGTCACTCGCAAATGGATGCTATACTCCGACGTCGAGAGTACCAAACGCGGCGTTGCGCGGCTCACACAGATACTGATTGGTCGTAAATATCGAGTTCCTGCTCGCCGGCCAATAAAAAGCGCGTGTTCTGCGCCACGCTGCGTCCGCTGCGCTCAAGGTAGGAGTACAACAGAGCCTTAGATTAACAGGAAAATGTATGGCAGGGTGGTCACGTGACAAGACGTCACGGGGTCCACTTGTATTGTCGCATGATGTTGTAGTGTAAATTTTCTTCATCGATTAAATATTGCTAGACGTAACTTAAGGCGATATGCCAGTTTTTCCGCGAAATTCAGTGGGTAACATTTCCGTGACATCAGGCAGCGTGACGTCAATTTTCTAGCTAAATTTAGCGGGAAATCGCTCGGACGGGCGGGCAAGCGTCCGGTACTCCGCTCGGCGTCAACTCTTCGTGCCACAATACCGAGGCCAGCGTAGCAAGTGCTGATTGTTGAACATAGCGCTCTGTAGTGTCTGTTCATCTTATTTCCCAGTCTTAAAGCGCACTCATGTTTTCTCGCCAGCGCAACGTCCACAGTGCTGCAGCCCCGCTCTGGAATGAATGTACTTGGATTTATTCTGCGTCTTATTCGCATGCGCAACTAGCTTTCACAGAGTTGGAGTACTGTGGAAGCTACATTAACTTTCGTGACGTAGCACAAAATAGTTGACGCGGAGAATAAGTCTAAAACCAAAAATGTCCAAACCTTTATTTTTTTTCGGGGGGGAGGGGGGGGAGGGCACTTTACGTTGATAAGGCGGGCTTTTTTTTTATCGCCGAGAGCGGTGCTGAGGGAGATAACACGCTTTTTGGCGTCATGTGCTTTGGCAGAGTTGGAGCATTGCCAATTAGGCTAGCCTTGAAATTGGAGCACAAATATATTGACGCCAAGTGTTCACATTAGCAAGAAAGGCTCCTGGGCGCTGCTTTTTGAGCGATGATGGCGCCCCGCGCAAAATTTTCCGCCATGTTAGGTTGCGCCACGGGCACTCCATTTGAGTGCGCGAAGCAAGGTTGTACACATTCCTCAAAAAAAAGAACGAGATGTCCTTTCTTGTTCCTTCTGATTTTTGGAACGCATTCCCGTTGCAAGTTTCACATGTCTCGTTCCCGTCACAGTTAAAAAAATGGAAATCGTATCGCTACATATATGTTATATTTGTAGTTTGCTGATTACCACAATTATTAGGTTGAGGAAAAACGTTTTTTGTTATCTATCCCATCAAACGGGAACATACAAATTTGAGTGCAGTGACGGAAGTTCTCTAGGAGAAGAAAACAAGACGAAGCAGGATATCATTTGTTGATATATTCACCTTTAAAATTTTCAGCTTTTAACCATATTCATGTTTGTGGTGGGCGATTCAGACGAGCCAAATGTATTGTTACCGCACATTGCACGAGCGTTTTACAACAACCTCACAAGTCTCAATCTAACAAAATCCCTTGTTCGAACTTAAGAGCAGTTGCTTCTCGATGTTGATGTCCGCAAGAGGTACAAGTGAAGAAGAGGGTAGGATTTTAGAAGGTCAGCCTTGAAAACTACATGTCCTTCGTGAATATTGGATTCGTTGTTTAGTTTGAAGGTGGGGGACAAGAGAAAAATAAATAAATGCTAATTTTTGTGTGTCTTTTAAGTGACGAATATTCGGGATACACGGGTGTGTTCCATGTTTGGTAAGCTGTTCTTTTGTTGTAACTGTAGATCTCTTTGTGGGATTTCAGTGATCTCTGTAGTAGGCGTTAGATTACTGGGAGTAGGATGATTCGTGAAAACAAAAAAAGGAGCGTTTAAGTGACAAATGTTCGAGATACAAGGGCGTGTTCGACATCTGGTAACCTGTTCTTTTGTTCTAACTGTACATAGATCTTTTTGTGGAAGTTCAGTGATGTCAGTTGTCGGCCTTATATTTCTGGGTGTATGAGGATTTGTGGAAGCAAAGAAAGTAGTTGAGTTTAAAATGTCCCTCTTTTTGAGTATTTTCCTTCGACAAAAAAGTTTGCTTTTTGTACCGCAGTCTTGGGTACTAAACAAAGGATCGATGTCACCTAGCTCTCCTGCACCCGACTTTTACCAAGCAAGGACCACTCAAAATCAACCCTAATATAAGTAACCAAAAAGTTAACGAGATCCTGCTCTTCGCAAAGATATTATTTTTATATTTTTTAAATTTCCCTATTTAAAATTAAAAAAAGTTACCCCACTGGACGAAAGAAATGAAACGCCGTTCTTTTTCCGTCACAGTAAAAACGTAGCGCGTTCCCCTTTCATTTCCACCGATTCAGAATAGAACGGCGGCGTTCCTTCGTTTCTCTTGAAAGGAACGCGTTCCTAAAACGCCATTCCTTGGAACGCCGTTCCGTATAACACTGGCGCGAGGACAAGATGGCGGCGTCTGCTGCATAGCCTAAGGGCAGTGTGAGCGACGCACTTACTCTTTCCAAACGCAGGAGGAGGTATCCACACAGAATCGTAGTGTCAAATATATTAGGAGGGAGCATGTTTAAGGGTTGGAGCTGACTTTAAAACGATATCGGCCTCTGTTCCAGGGCGTCGTGGAAGCCAGAGTTGCCGCGAGCGCAGCCATCGTTGATGCAATGACCATGCAAATTTTGGCGCATTCTGATAAGCGCTTTAAACTTTAGGGTACCTTTCTAATGTTTTGGAGTTGTTACTGGTTTTGGTATTTTATTTAATTGTGTTGTCCTCTTTCGCATCCTAGGACAACACGTATATGTTTCAGAAATAATGTGTTACTCTCCTTCTGCTCTCAGTCGAGTATGCTTCAGCAACAGACGCTTGGCACCATTGTACGACAAGCAGCGAACGGCTTTGCTGGAGAGTAGGTCCGCCTCATATTTGCGCGGTTCAAGGTTAAGCCGGGATCCCGCTTGCAAAAATAGATAGAAAAATCGATTCCTTAAAAAAAAAAGACAAAAAAACATTCTTTGCTAAAAAAGCACACATATGCAAAAAAGTCTAAACTAGACTATTGTTCGTTTGGCTATCTGTGCGAGATAACATGTATGGGTAATTAAAAAATAAAATATGGAAGAAATCTTTGGAACACATCGCATGTCAAAGATCGTGTGCACTTAAAATAACTGGCGTGTTTTCTGTAGAAAAACAAAACAGAACAAAATTTCGTGGCCTCAGCTTCTTTTCTTTAGAATTCTTTTAGGTGCGTAACTTCTACCACATAAAATTGACAACAGTCGAGCTATGCCGGAGCATTTAAAAGGTTCTCTCTTTTGAAGTTGGAAAATATCAAGCAGAACGAGCGCAAGAAATCGCTACCAAAACTCGCCGACATGTGTTATGATCTGGCTGCCTGACAGCGACATTCGGCCGCGCTAAGGCCACAAAAAAAGAAAAGTATACCGTCATTCAATTTCAAGATATCGGTATGTGTCCCGCCATTTCCGGGGTTAGAGCAGAGAGGACCCAACTGGCAATTCTTATGATTAAAAAATGGTGTTTCATGAGCTTTGGGTACGTTGTCCAAAAGCTTCGGCGATGTCGTACTTTTTGTATTTCGCGAATTGATTTAATATTTCTGGACAATGGTACACTATTTACTGTAATTTCAGATAAAGCTCAAGGTAACTGGAGTCTGGCAACATTAATTTTAATCACAAGATAGTTGCAGTATCGTTAATCTGGAGCGTACCTTAGTCAGGGGCTCTTGCCATAGTTACACTCCTCGGCTGCTGCAAATGCTGAGTGCACGAAATTTCGTGCACTATAAGCATTGCGGCAATGCTCAGTGACGGGTCATTTCTTTATCTTTTACCATCTCTGTACTTTCAGATTTTCATCTCTTAAGTTCAGGATGGCCCTATCCTAGCGCGGGATTTCGTCTAGAGATTGCCAGCGATCCACCTTCCTGATTGGTCACTTAACCATACCTCTCTTGTCGAACAAATTGGTGAAAACTATATGGTTCCAGGTTTTTGATTAAAGCCGTTAAACTCTGAAAAGGAACCGCGGAAACCGTTTGGCAAAAATCGGCGAAAGTTACACCAAAAACTGGCAACGAATTTGTGGCAACGAATTTGTGGGGTTAGGAGGAAGGGGGGGGGGGGGCAAACCCCCGAAATTGAGCTGTCATTTAACAAGAAAAGCCGGAGGTTAAATGCAGGAAATCTTTATCTATTGCTTTGTTTTGCATTGATCCGGAGCACAGCCCACACTGGACTGTACCCGACGCTCTTTCTTTCTTTGAAACCGCACCTCTTATCTTGTTTCTCACGAAGTTGAAGAAGCATAAACCTCGAGGACACGGAACTTACAGTTATAAGTTATACGGAAAGTAAGCCGAACGACCATGCTTGCGAGCGCCTATCTATCACTAAGGTCATTATTTTACCTGGTCTGGAATATTTTGTCACGTTATGAGAAGAATTTCCCTAGGAACAAATTGAAGTACCACGGGCGTGCTGGCGTCTCTAGGGGTCAACCAATCAGATTTCTCCGAGAACCGAACGAAGGGATGAGGGTTCTGACAAGCCGCCATGCAAAAATAACCGCCGTATGCGTTTCTTCTTCCATAAAGTCCCAGGAACCTGTAGAAAGGATTCACGATGGTGAACTAAATGCATACTTGAGTTCTAGGGGTTTACATTATTTTGGAATAATTTAAACGTCACGTCAATTGTGGTACATCTCCCTAAAATACATTATCAAAGCTTTTAAATTTGTTTTTTTAATATTCATGTTTTTTTATAAGTACATCGATCAGCGCCATTTGTGACGAAAATCGTTAGGACAGAAACTGCTGAACTTTGCTGACCATTTATTAGTTTATCTAGGTAAGGACGGTGGTAATATTTATGGTCTCCAACGTCACCGAAGTGACTTCGTTAGAATTTACCAGTAGTCTCACCTGACACTGGTCTGTTGACCTTATTATAATAATATCAACATAATTTATCGAGGTAAATATAAAAATTGCCCGTCAGTTAATGTTTTAATTGCACTGTCGCAAAGAATGTCTTGCCTGTCACCGGAACACAAGAGACGGGGCTTAAATTTATGTTTGTATTTTTCTTCTCTAAACACAATTTGTATAAAAAGTTAGGGCGCAAACAAGCCGGTGAACCTTTAACATTATAGACAAAACCCCGAGACAGGGGGGAAAGGAAGGACAACACAACAGACTTTGTGTTGTGCCGTCCTTCCTTTCCACCATGTCTCGGGGTTTTGTCGAAAATGTTACAATTTGTATGTTTCGTAATGCACACGTTTGTTATAATTTTTTCTAAAATTTTGATGATCTGGGTTCAGTGTCCAGTCCAGAGACAAAATAAAGTATGATTCGCGCATTGGTTTTACGCTGCGCGAGGTAGTTCTTAAAATATTTAGTTCTAGGGGGAAAAGAACACTATTTTGGGGGGCACTTCGAGCGCGCA